>LBNU01024289.1:70576-86544 GCA_014162995.1 Artemisia annua | reverse complement strand
TTTTTTTGACTTTTTAATTATTTAATATTAATTAATTACTAATTATTAATTAAACTAATTTAAATTAAAATAAATACTAAACTAATTTAGATAATTATCAAATTTTTTATGAAACTACTTAACAATTACAGGAGTCCTAAACAATTATAAAATGTTCCTAAACTTATAAATTAACTATTTTAGAATTTATTTACTCAATTATTAATTAAAAGCTAATTAAACTAAATTAATTAAGAATAATAGGAAATGAACAGTAACAATTAAGAAACTATTTTCTAAAATTACTTTATGACTAATAAAACCTAAGAAAAATATTAAAAGATGCCGGGGCTTAACAAATAACAACTAATGATTTTAATTTTGATTTTTCAATTAAAACTAATTAAACTACTTTTAATTACTAAAATTACCAAATGAAAAGAGAAAAATATGAAAATTTTTATACAAATACTATTTGATATCTGGAGCCTAGGAAAAATATGAAAACCACTAAGTCCTTAATAAAAAAAATTAGAAAATAAATTAAATAGATAAATCCTATTAAATAGAAGCTATCACTAAACTTATATTTTTTATTTTTCTGATTTTTCTTTTTGAAACTTGATTATACACTAAAAACTAACAACTTTTGTGAAAACAATAATTTTGGAATTTAAAAATGAGCTGTGTGCAAGCTTAGGTTTCCAACAGTCTAGAAAATAAGCTCAAAAAGGGGTTAAGCACTTGAAAACCTATTCCAAAAGCTATATAATGGAAACCAGAGGTACAACAAGATACAATCAAATGCTATGCTCACCAAATAGGCTAAAAAGGCTGGAAAGGAACACTGAAAAGGCTAGGAGTTAGGAATAAGCAAATTCAATCACAACTATGATCCAAACAGCCCTTATGGCATTTGCAGGCCTAAATGGGGGTGATCAAACAGGCTTAAGATCCAAAGGTAGGTCTGGAACTTGAAAGCTAGTACCACTAGCTTCCCAAGATTCTAAATACCAAATCCTAAGACCAAGAATCCAACTCACAAAAGGTTTGGGAAACCCACTGATGAGCCAAATGTGGTTCAGAGGTGAATATGCAATAAGCAGTTACCTCCACTAAACACAAGAGCAATAGTTTAGTACATGCAAACAACAATATTTCAACAATTTAGCAGCTTAAAATCCAACAGATTCATGAGATCACACAAACTTAGTTCAATACTGATGCACCAGCAGAATGGGTCCCCAAGGCCAAGTTCAAGGTCTAAAATAAGCACTTAGTTAAGAAGTAATTGGAAAACAAAAAGCACTTGAATAGAGACAGCATAAGCGGGATTCCAAAACAACAAGAATCAAGAGAAATCATCCACAAATGAGCAAGATATGGGGCAATGAAAAATGGGTCAAAATGAACTAGCTGGGTGCAGGGGAGGTATTAGCTCAACAGGTCAGTTTTAAGGCCAAATTTCAATGATCAAATGGGCTTCAAAATGCAAAATTCTTTTTGATTCAGGTACACAAGCCACCAAACAACATAAATCAACAATTATTAACTAATTCCAATTTGTTTTAAACCCTGTGCATGATTTTGAATATCTGTCCATTTCATCAGTCATGAGCATTTTGACTTTGTGAGATTTTGTAAGATGTTGACTAAAATGAGATTCAGATGATCTAATAGGACTGAATAAGTATTAATAAGGTATAATAAGACTAAATTAATCTAACTTAACTACTTTTTAAACTAATGTGAGAATTAAACTAACTAAATTCCAACAGTTGGGTAGAAAGCTAAGAACCAAACTAATTTTGACTTATTTTAGCTGTGACCCAAGTATTTATGGTTCATAGGTTCTACTGAGGCCTATTGTGACATGTCTCCAACACTTGCAACAACAAAAACTAACAAGAACACAGATACACTTCTTAATCCAAACACCCCTTTAAAAACTGTTTTAAGAGATTTTCAAGGATAATGACTGATTTATCTATGCTGCTTACTTAGAATGATCATTTATTCAATATTAGACTTATTTCAACTAAGATACACTGAGATGAAGTCCAATTTAGGCCTATGCTATATTATGCTAATTATGACAGTTTAACAAGTTAAATGCTCAAATGAGACCCTAATTACTAAATAACAACACAATAACATCAAAGCATCTCACATTCATCCAATAATCATTAAAACACTGAATTAACACGGATCTAACAAATTCTACAGTAACTTGCAAAAATGAAGATTTGCTTACAATTGGTCCAAAGCAAAGAACAAAGGTAACAAGGCTCAAAACACATTCCTATTACTCCCCTTGGAGTTCTAAACCAGGCTTCATCCCAAATTCACCATGCTCCCTTCCTTCTTCACCTTCCTTCACTGATTTTTTATTTTCAAGTGATTTTATCCTTTTTTTTTGTATTTTTTTTAGTTTTTATATCTAAACTAGGCTTAAATAAATTATGGGCTTCTTAAAGCTTAGAATAAACTTAACTGAGCTTATGAAATAGTTAAATACATATTTTAGCAACTACTAAGCTAAAATTGAACTTTGAGCAGTTTCAAGCAAAAGATAATTAAAGTGAAAGAAACTTGGAAATTTTATTACTGAAACCTTGGATTACACTGAGAAAACTGGAAATACAACTTTGATACTAAATTTAACACTTAGAAAAATAATTTGACATTAATTAAAATAAGCTAAAATCTAAACATCTTGTTCCCTGCTACAATGCCCCTTTTATAATGATGAATTAGGGTTTAGGGACCTTCTTTGTCTTTTCCCAGCAATAAAATCAGCCCTTGGATGTATATAATTTGATCTTGGCCGTGTGTCCATTTTGGCGCCAAAATTGGTTTTGGCGTTTTTATCCAATTACTTGTGCCAGTGAGGATAGTTTGGACTGGGATGTTTGTTTGGAGTGCTAAGGGAGGTTGGAGTGTGGCAGAGGTGGTACAGAGGTGGTGAGGGTGATGATGGAGAGTTGTTGTTGTTTGCAGGTTGAGTGGGTGGAGTGGATGGAGGTGTTTGTTTAATTTATTTGTGGATGGGAGGGAGTAATAACAAAACGGGGGTGAGTGGGATTTTTATTAAAAGAGAGATGGGCCAAGTTTTGTTGGGCCAGGGGAGTTATAAGGGGTTGGTTTGTTTTTGGATTGGATTGTAAAGGGTGGGGTGTAATAAAAAGGGTTGGATTGGGTTTATAAATTACAAAGGGTCCGTTTATTTAGCTAAGTTTCACAAAGACCATTTTTGCAATTTTCTGAAAGTGAGGGGCTAATCTGCAAATCCTCCAAACTTCACAACCATGGACCAATTATGACAAGTTTCAATAGTACAAGGACCACAAAAGATATTTTCCATTTTTTTGAAATTCCCAGGGACCATTTTTGCCAACTTTGAAACTGCAGGGACCAATCTTGCATATTTTCAAATCTTTCATCAAAGGACTAAATATGACAACTTACGATTCCAAAAGGACCTTTGGTGACTTTTCTTATAAAACAAATGCCTAGGGACTGAATTTGACAAGTTTTGAAAGTTGAGGGACTAAAACTGCCAATTTTGCAAACTTTGTTCGGTTTTCATTTGTTTTTAATCATTTTGCATCTGAAACATATAAAACACAATCCCTGGGATATTTTCAGTATTTTGATGCACATTTGAGTGTTTTTGGATGTTTTGACATATCAGATACGACAAAAATGATGAGTATTTACACACTCATCAGGTACACATAGCCAGCGACCACGTTAGCCTGCATTATATGCCATTCCAACAAAGATTCACACGGTTTCAGGAGGATCCGTAAGCTTCCAGGGCAACTCAGGGTCTCGGGATACAGTCTCAAAGGGTAAAACTTCAGGCATCGTTGTCAAACAACACGCCATGATCAAGGATACAATATAGGGGAGGCAACAGTATACTCAAGGTACACAAGCGGTCAACTCTCAGGTAAGCACATACGTAACTACTTACACTTCTCCATATGCCCATATATCCAATGCTCAAAACATATTACCACCTAGTACCAACCCTCAAGCTAGTTTACCCCTGGGCTTAGCTCAGAAATACATCTTGTCGCCATTATTAGGTCCACCCTCTCAGGGTACCACATCCCATTGCACATCACCAATCCCGATACCCCCCTGGTAGGGAATGCCTAACTCAATATACAAGCCAAATACCCAACAATACCTTCGACGAGCCAGCGAGACACGTCTATATGATTTGGTCATGGCAATCAGGCGGCAAAAGAAGTAGTGAAGTTATGTAAGACTGGCAACAAGTCTCATCGAGAATCATTGCATGGGATTCCTTCATCCCATCATCTGACCCAGTTGTCATCACAACAATGATAGAGTCATACAAAGTCAGTAGAATATATGTAGATTGGGGAAGTTCAGTCGACATAATGTACGAACACTACTTCAACCAACTTCCAGAACACATCAGACGTGGTCTCAGGCCACCATAGACAACAAGAATAGAGGAGACGGGCACGACCTAGTACTAGCCAAGGAGAAACTGCCACATGTATTCTTGTCTACGCACCGGATGATCAACACGTGTCCTGTTCTACAGTCGTTTGATCATCCTTGTGGAGTTTATTCTTAAACCTAAATGTCTCTCTATAAATAGAAGGCACTCCTCTCCTTTGATGAGGACTCGGGAATCCATCAACTCTCTCCACACTCTCTCATACTATTTCACATAGTAAACACATACTACATGGTTTGTTGTGAGTGTTACCCAAGCTCGTGATTCTTAATCACGCCTTTGGGTCCTTACCGTTCAATACGGTAAACCGAACAACGCAACCATCTCAATCCCAATCATAATCTCGTTTTACATCTCATACGTAAACAAAATATAAAAAATTTGGTAACCATGAACATTTGAAAGAAAGTTAAAAATACCTTGTGTGGGTTAACCCGAACCTAATAGGAGGTCGGGCTAACCGTATAACTCGACCAGAATAAGCTTATTCGGTTTCGGGTGTGATTGGGTTAATCGGGTTTTGGTATTTTTTGACACCCTTATTTATAACACACTTTATCTTTTTTAATTTCATTTATATGTATCACATTGAAAATAAGTGTCCTATCAGTCATAGAAATGCAAATTTCCTCAATAAAATCGTTTTCTAAAACGCTATTTGTATCATCTCCTTGAAGTGGGGTTTGCGCAAATAGTTTACTAGATAACACAGAGTTCCATGATGAATATGCAAGCTGTAACTTGTAAGGGTTCAATATCCTTAAATTGTTTTATACTACAACCATGTTCAAGTCTACTTTTTCGTAACCTCCTCCACCCCCTTTAGTCCTTTGGTACACCTCTGTGAGTCTGTGACTGTGGCCGTCTTCTGTATCAGTTGGCAAATAAATCTTGAAACAAATAGTACTCGGTGAATATGAATATGATGGTTTTCTAACAGTTTCACTCTTTTTCTTTTTCCAACTATTTATATAACTTTTTAATAATTCACACGACAAAACTTGGTTCATCCGATTTTATGCGACGTATAATCTAGTTTTCACTTTTTTTAATTACATATTATCCACATGTCTTCGTGAAGCATTAGCGCGCAATCAAGGAGGTTGGACAGGCTCAACACATTCCAAAATAATTTCGAACAAATCTTTAGGTTGGTCTAATGATCGTATGCAATATCAAAGCAGTCCTTTTAATATCAGAATCAAATACTTTCTTTCGGATAGTGCTCCAACACATGTACTCTATTTTTATCAACTTTTTATTTGATTTGTAGTAAAGAGTCAGTTAAATATAAAAAAGTTTGGCCCAAGCTCAGTGCTAGCCTATAGTCCAATGGATTGGTTACTGTTGCTTGAAAGGCCCTACAACACTTTTGTGTAAGTGTGTATAAAAATGAAATAAGTATCGAGTACTGAGTATGACAGATTTAGTAGCCAGCTATTAGTAAAGGTAAAATCGAAGAAACTAACACAGATCAAAGAGTGTTTATAATCGGTGGGAAAACATAAAGGTCGAACAAGTTCGATAATAAAAAAAACAGTGATTAGTTAAGAACGAAAGATATGTAAATTTAGGCCAAAATGGGTAGACATGAGCGGGGGCATGAGCGAACATGACCCGCATAACTCTTTAGTCCCACTCTCAGGCTACCCTACTAATTAACTAATAGGATCAACAAAATTTGCACTAAATAAACATTACTTGTAACTATTTGAGTAGATTTTGTCGAGTTTTGACCTATTGGACTAGTTCTCATTGTCACTTCTATTGCTTTTGCCCCTTAACAAGTCATTACAAATGGCTTTTTATAAGGTTATATGAGTTACTGAACAACCGAATACAAAGATTGCAAGACACCATTCATTCACTTAGAGATGCACTTGACCTGTGATAATAAAATTTTGATGCACACACTCTCCTTTTATCTATTCGGCTAATTTTAGGTTATAAGTATCTCAAAACCCGTTTGACCATGTCTGTTATAGCTAGTTAAAGCTCGGTTTTACACACCCGGTCTTGTTTATATTCTTCTCTATTAATGTTTTGTGTAGTTCTTGAATATAATGGATAACTGAGGTTTTATTTGCATACGTTTTGTGCGGGGAAGATTTGAGATATCAAATCTGGCCTTCTCTATTAACAGTACATGATAGTTTTTAAGCACATTGTGCTTCATTTAGTTAATTATGCTCGTTTAGTTAATTATACCTTAAACTAAAAATATTTTAAGCACCATTGTGCTCTATTCTGTCCGTGATCTATTGTGCTCGGCCCTAAACTTCTGCATACCATTTTTTAATCACAAAAACTACATAGCGGTGGATCTATTAATTGCTATGATTTCAGTCACAAAATGTCATTTATCTTGACATAAATTTTTCTAGTTACTTTTTCTTTTAATACCAATAATAAAATAATGACAGTAATAAACGTTAATGAAAAGCAACAGAATTAGGTACACGTACTAGTCACATTTATTTATATAAATTCCATGGTTACGATTCGAAATGAAACGATTTAAATCGACAACTTCCGTTATGACTAAAAACCTACCAAATCGAACCGTGTTCACCCCTACCTCAAACAATGTAACCAGGTTCGAAACCAAATTTGTTGAATTCGCGAGGTACCTGATGAAAATCTAAAACCTCGAACAACATATAGCTTTGACTTGTATATTGTGCTTAGAAGATCATACAATGAATGTTAGCTGGGACACATGCATGCTCTCATGAATCATGATGGTTCCAGATTTCCAAATGGTCAATTTTACATACAAATGGGACCATTCTTCATAGTTCAGTCTTTTGGTCCACCTTGAGTTGCATCATTTTAAAGTATAACATCTTCATTTCTTTTAGTACCATATAAAGGGGACCCACCCGAAAGATATTACAGTAGATGGGAATTTGAGATGATCACAGATAATCTCAGCAAGGAATTAGTTAGATTTAATAAAGGTTCTAAAGCGGTTAGCTTGCTTCAGCAACTTTTTAACCTTTTTCTTTTCACCTAAACCACTACTGCCACAAGACTTCCAGCAGCTAGAAGTTGATCCACTACATGTCATTGTATGCACCGGTGTGCAGGGTAGTGCGGTTACTTATTTAAGTAGTAGTTGGAAAGGGGTTCTTGAAACTAGTATTAACAAGATATGGTCCAGTGAGCACATCAATGATGCAGGGATAGCATGTTAGGGGAGGTTCAAGTATTGAAATGATATTAATGCACACTCCATGATTACATGTCCTCTGTAATGTAACAGGATAGAATTCAAGTATCAGCATGATATAGTGCAAATTTTTAATGATTGCATGTTCTAAGCTAATCTAACAAAATAAGTACGACAGGTATAGAGTATGACACAAGTCGATATAAATAATCAAGAATCATGATGCAGAAAACAAAATGAGCAGATACGTGACTAACTGTCGAACGAAATGATCCAGCAATATGATTAGCAGCAGCAACGACAACCAGGGCCCAGCCCTTGCCTACTAGCTTAACGTTTGAAACTGGTTCCAGGTTCAATTTGACCAAATCATGGCAAATAGCTTCTATATATAAACACCCTTTTACTAAAGCCAACTCTGGCATGATATAGGTTTGACCTCAAACGTCAACTTGTATCGCATTTACCATCTATTAGATAGCAATAGGGATAGTTGAATATACAGCCTCTTATTAGGACTCTTAAGGTAGATGTTCCCATATGCCACAAAAGCTTTAGCGCTAAATTGATATACACCTAAACTTATCTAGAAACTGGGACGATCCATCATGTTTTCAATCAAATTAAGGATGCAAATATTTAAATGCAGCTATAAAACACTGGAAATTAGCAGCAGTAGAGGCAAATGATGACAGTAACCGAGAGGCGTTGAAATACATTATAGATGTAAAGAAGGTGGACTGTTTGTCAAGTTAAATTATGTACTTCAAAGGCGAAGACATATACCTTACAACAAAGTACATAAAACAACTCATCCATACAATGATTATAAATCTCTAGAAAGCCAAAAACATAGATATTCACATCATGTTGGACTACTCGTATCACCTATCTTAACAAACAATATTGGAAACAATACCGGGAATGAGAAAAACTCACTGTCATCACCACTTGTCCTCAGTAAAGCTTAGTACTGAGTTTGCCACTCCATACAGTCATCAAAGTCAAAACTACTTGCACAATCCAATAAGGCGTTTTGTTGATGCTCGTATCGACATATATAATTCAACCCTACAAGAAGCTCGCATATAGCTGTCTCCGTCTTTGTTCTATCGGCAAAATACAATGTTTGCAGAAGAAGTACATTGGTTCTTGAAACAATTTGCGTTTGTTCAAAATTCCTCTCATTTTGCCACCGAATCATGTTGTGCGCTAATGGCGCAAGCCAAGCAAGTATCCCGTCAAGCCTATCTTTCCAATCATGCGCAAGAGGCGCATCATATATAGCCAAATCTTTCACATAAGACTTTAAACTAATCTTCAAAGCCAATCGCAAACTCGTTGGTAACATCTGATACAAATCATCCCTAGCTTCTTCACCAACTAAATGCGGGTATTGAAGCAATTTCTCAATCACAATTATAACATTCGCATAATGTAACGCCAAAGCAGAACCTCCAATCGTGTTTGGAGGCGCTTGTACCATTAATCTACTTTTCGGAGATGTTTTGAAACTACTTGTCACATTACTCTTAAAACGTCTTTGTTCACCCACAATTGGAATCCGACTCTGAAAACTTGAATGATTAGTACCATCCTTCCTTACGCTACTTGACACACTACAAGTACCCGAAATCTGACTACTTCGATCATCACATTTTTTCACATAAACATCATCAAAATCATCCATTCTAACCGTGCCACTCATGTTCAAACATTCCATAAACAATCTCCCTGGTCCCAACCCACAAGGAAAATTAATATCATCCGCTTTGAACGCATCCCCTTTTCTCGATTCAACCTTCGGCCTGACCTTAACCACCTTCTTCTCAAATCTCGAATTACTAAAACCACTTTTCACACTTCTGAAATCACCCTGACTCGAAACTAGACCTAAACTCCTACACGAATTGAAATTCACGCTTGCCTCCGAACCACCACTACTCGAAAACATATCCCTTCTAGCAATACTGTCACCAAAAACAACACGTATTCGACCATAAAGCGTACACACAGTCCTAGCAAGCATCTCCACAACCTTATCCCAACTTTGATTCCACAACGACACATCCTTCAGATGCTTAACATCCCCCTTCTGCCAAACCACCTTCTGCTCGAAAACTTTCCTACTCTCCTCATGCTGACTCATCTGAAACTTATTCCTCGCATTTTCCAACTCACTCAAAACCTCCATTTCACTATACAAACTTGCGGTACTATTAACATATCGCTCCATTTTCCGCACCATAGACTCCATATCCTTAACTAAAAAACTCAATTCACTAACATCAATCACACCACTAACTATATCACTATAAACATGCTCAAATCCTACCAATTGTTGCACACTACACTTTTTCCCTAACCTAGACACCACCCCTGCTATAAAAGTCAAATCCTCGAGCTTTTCCGACACCGCGAGATCGAGCAAATACATTTCATCAGACGAAACCAACGTTTTAACACCAACAGATTTCAAAATTTCGTTTTTTAACTTATGGGTCTCTGGATTAGTCAAAGACTTATACAAATGAACTGTTTTTGACATCACATTAGCTACTTCAAAAGACAAAATCCCAATTTTGTTGGGTATTTCATGTTTGGTTTTGGGTTTTAAGAACCAAGGTTCAGCTACCATTGCTTAATTCAACAGATCTCCAAATTTTGAGACCTAATTTCGCTTTGTTTTAGGGTTTTTCGAGATTTTGTGCAAATTGGGGGTTTTTTATCTAGGCCATGAAATCAAAATCTGAAAAGTGGGTATTGAAATTGAAGATGAAAAGAGTGTAATTTGAGGTGGGTTTTTGAAATGATGAAGATTTGATGTGTTGATTTAGGGGTTGAAGATGGAGGGAAATTAGGGTTTGAGTGATTGGTTGGGTTTATTTGAAGAGAGGGGAAATTGGTTGGGTTTTTAAAGTTTGAATCAAGACAAGGGTAAACTCAACTGCTACCACTTGGCTTTGTGTACTATGGTCATTGTTATGTATGTGGAGTTGTGGAGTTTTGTTATGTCATGGTTTTTAAACAAACAAGTAGATACAAATTTGTGTATGATGTGTCTATGTCATGGTTTATAAAAATGAAAGTTTGTGCTGGATTTTTTTATTATATGGGGTAGTAGTTAGTAATTTTTTTTTGTTTTTTAAGAAGAAATTAAAGTTGAGTGATAGTGATAAGTTAATTTTTATGTCGAATTTTGACTAACTTGAGCGCTGGAGTATAGTGTTAGATAATCCTTGTCTTTGACTAACTTGAGCGTTGGAGTATAGTGTTAGATAATCCTTGCCTCGAATGTTGACTAACTTGAGCGTTGGAGTAGTAGTGTAGTAACTGTAAGTCTGTAACCGTAGCTGTTAATAGTAGCAGTTTTAATCTACAAAAACGTTTAGTAACATAGCTGTAAATGTAAGAAAGCATGCATGTTATCTTTTAAATCTTGAACAAATTATATGATAAAAAGTTGTAAATATAGATTTAAGAATGAAAATAGCAGTATACACTATGTATAGTAGTTTTCTGTACATTATTTCAGTGCAATTATACTAGTAAAAACTTGTTTGGACTCCATCTTAAGAGATTCTTATGAGTTTTGAAATTAACAATTGTGATTCTCATTCCTTATTTTTTTTTATACAAAAATAATGCGATCTGAAAAAAAAAAATCATGTTATGGGTATTTAATTAAATTAAAGAAATCATTAAAGAATTCTATAAACATAGAATAAAGAAAGTTGGGAATTTTGGACTGGGTGCAAGTGGGTATAAATTTTTTTTCTTTTTTAATTAACCAACATGTTGATTAAGAATTTTGAAGTCAATTATAGGAGGGCATATTGGAGAGGTTGTCGAGAAATGCTATGCAACTTGCAAAGTCAAAATTGCTGACTTTTTTGTCTTACTTTTCCTAATCTAGAAAAAATGATATGGATTAGTCAACCAACAAATCCGTGTTCCATTTGGGCTTTTTTGGTGTGAACATTCAAAACAATCTATGTATAATTGTTGACATTCCCACATGAATAAAATACTAGTAGGGTACCCGCGCGATGCAGCGGCAGGTACCCTGTAATAAAATTTTCGACGATAAATATCTTTTAATTTTATGTTTTTCGTTACAACAACTTTATAGATTGTGAGAATTTTATATTTGAGTAATTTTAACCATGCTGGTCTTTTAAGTTGCGTATGTTATGTTTTTATGCTCGTGTTTTAAGGGGGTGTTTGTGATTCGCTTATTGAAAACTGATTATGAGTTTTGAAAACGCATAATTAGATAATTAGTTGTTATAAAACGTGATTATAAAACATAGTGTTTGGATTTAATTATGATGTTTGATAACGTAATAATCAGATAATAAGTTTTCAAAGTGTTTTGACAAATCAAATTAATAAATAATTACCTTGTAAAATTAACAAAAAGGAAATTAGAATTAATCAAACTTAACTTTCTATAACTAAACTTCTAAGACATTTGTTTGTTTGTTTGTTTGTTTGATAACCATGGTTCCTGACCTTTTTGGCTGACTAATCCACGAGGTTTGAACCCACCGCCACACAGACTCAAACCAGGTGAAGCCCTCCCTTTTCAGGAGGTTGGCGTGGCCACTTAAGGTTGTTTGCACCTAGTAGGAATTGAACTTAATGGGCTTTACAATTTATAAAAGAAATTATAGTGAGTTATATTTTTGTTACTTAATGGGCTTTACAACATAGACCTATAGAATCTATCTATTGTTACTGGGCTTATACTGATATAACGAAGTATATGAAGTTAAAATCAGGGTTACATCTTTTTGTTCTGCCTCCGCCTCTTTTCGTCTTTCTCAATAATATCTTATTCTCACACTAACAAAATATTCAGATAGGTGAACAAGAAATGCAAAAAGTCTTAAATTAATATGAACAAAGGAAGAGATGGATGCGGGCCAGTTCGGGTTTAAAAATTTGGCAAAGGAAAGGAAAATCACGTTTTGGAAAAAGGCATGTATGGATCTGCTTTTTCCAAAACCATGTTTTGAGCTTCTGAAACGCAATAATCAAGCCTTTTATTTTTCTTTCCCAAACACTGCAATCCAAACACCCATAAGCGCTTTAAATAAGTCAAGCTTCTAATAATCGGGATGATTAGGTTCTTTCTTTTTGTTTTCGAAGTCAAGCTTCTAATAGATGTTCATAGAGGGTGTTTCATAGAGGGTTTGTACTTTAGTTAAATCATGTAAATTTTAGGGTGTTAGGGGTTTTTTAAAGGCATTTAATGTATATATTTCTGTATTTCGATCTGAATTCGTTGTCGCTGCATGTTTTTGCTTTTTGACACAATGCTTTAAATCATTGTAACTTTTAGGGTTTTAGGGGTGTTTAAAAGGCTATTTAATGTATGTATTTATGTATTTTGGTATGAACATTTCGTGTCATGCATGTTTGGCTTTTACACAATGCTGGATTTACTTGTATGTAATTTGAAGATTTCCCTGCTTTAAAGTGTTGTAACATTGCATTAAATTTTTTGCTACATTTTGAAATTTTGTTGGGAGAGAGATTCATTTGTATTACTATGTAGTATAGATACTAGATGAGTTTGCAATTTTTAATAAATTTGTATAGGTTGTGAACATAACACATTCTTAATCATGAATTCATGATACTCAAATATACATAGCAATTCGCAAACATGCAAAATTGTGAAGTTAGTAGACTGATTTAACCATTGCTTAGAATTCTCATCTTTCACTTAAGTTTAATGCACAAAAGAAAATGATGATATTTTAAGATAAACGTTACTCTTCCCATGTTAAAATAAATATTCACTTTTCTATTTTGAAATGTTTTAAATGATGGTATTCACATTGTGTTTCAACCAAGCAAAAGTTATTTTAGTGGGTTGGATGATATTTGTGAAGTGTATAGTTATAAAAATTTCTTATAAGTTTCTGTAATATGAAAATAGATATTTATTATGCGACGGATGAAACATTGTGTAATGGAATATCTTAATTTAAATATTTGTTAATAAAAATAATTAAAGAAGTCAACTATATGAAATGGTGATGTTGGTACTTGGTAATATCATGTACGAGACATAAGAGAGATTCTGGAATAGTGGAAACGTCACTTTTAAAGTCAAGATGGTTGACTTACTTTTTCCTTTTTCACCAAATGCAACTACGGATAAAAAGTAGGGGTGGAAACGAGCCGAGCCGAGCCCGAGCTCGCCAGAGCTCGAGCTCGGCTCGTTTATATATATAAAGCTCGAGCTCGGGCTCGAGCTCGTTTCGAGCCTTATATTTTGAGCTCGAGCTCGGCTCGTGAAAATTTTCAAAAGCTCGAGCTCGGGCTCGAGCTCGACTAATTTATATAATGTGTTAAAGAAAACAAAGTTCAAATAGAGCTCGGCTCGTTAATTACATAAGGCTCGAGCTCGTTTACTACTTTTAAGCTCGTTTATACGTATAGACAATATATATACGTATATATTTCAAAGGCTCGTTTAGGCTCGCGAGCCTACTCGAGCTTTTTGTATAGAGCTCGGGCTCGAGCTCGATTATTAAATGAGCCTAAACTTAGGCTCGAGCTCGGGCTCGAGCTCGTTTAGGCTCGGCTCGTTCGAGCTTTTTACCGATCCGATCCCGAGCTTTTCACGAGCGGCTCGGCTCGTTTCCACCCCTAGATAAAAGTATAGTCGGAACATAGAAACAAGCAAATTTTGTTTTGAGATAGTAAAGTTTGTTTCTTTTGAAATGCAAAGCTATTAGTTAGTATGATAAACCACTCAACAATTAAAAGGTGTCAAAATACACCAACGACCACTATCTCTAAGGAGGATATTACACGCCTAAAAACCAAAAGGAAAAACCAAAAAAAAAATAATAAATAAATAAATAAATAAAATAAAATAAAATAAAAAAGGATCAAACAATACTCTAAAACGAAATTTCATCATGTAAACCAAGGACCATTGACAGTACACGAAATATATTCAAGAGAAGCAGCAAATCCTATAAAATGGTACTACCTAGCATTAATGGAGAACACCTAAATAAGTTCACAAGATAACCTATGAGCAGTGTTGAAAAAAAATTTACAAGGCCGATTAATCGCCGATTAGGTGCTACAAGGTCACCGATCTTGCCGATTTATGTAACTGGGTCAAACACATAGGTCAACCGTGGTCAACAGCGATCAACGGCGGTCAATGGTGGTCAAACTTTACCTGGAACCTATAAATCTTGCCGAAAGTACCTAAAACTCACTGTAAACTTATTTTGATTACTTATAGTAACTGTTTAAGTCTATTACAAGTTGTTTTTTAGAAAATACATTGCCAAAAATACTTAAAACTCGCCAGAAATACACAAAACTTGCCGGAAATAACTAAAATTTGTCAGTTTGCCAATCCGATTAATCACCGATTAATCCCGCCTAGACCGATTAAAAGTTACAAGGTGGTCGACCGCCCGACTACCGATTTACGATTTTTGCAACCTTGCCAATGAGTGAAGAAAAATCTCACAAACTATAAAATAAATCCATCAATGGTATTGCTATTCCAACGCCTTATGACCCCTCTAAACGTAAAATAAAATGCAAATGTGTTATCTATGAAATGCCAATAATTATTTACGAGTATATGCTTATATGTATCTAAAATATAAGAATAAACCCTTAGATAACTCCAAAAATCCAGAAACTTAATATGCCACATCCAAACATGTGGATAAACATTCAATCTCATATAGCCAAGACTTTCAGCATCACATTTCCAACCAATTTTGTATTGGATTTGAAAAATAAACAAGTTAGCTATAAAACTCCAAATCTCAGGCTTAATTCTTGATGCATTAAAAAAGAGCTTAACATGTCTTCTACAGGTTTCTAGTTTTTGGACAAATGTTTTATTGGACCCATGACCTCTTACACCTCCATCAGTTAGGACTAAATGCACAGCCGTATATGAGGGTATGTGAGGTGTGCTATCATATGGTGCCTTCAAATTCTAAAGGCCTCAAAATTTTTATATGATATGTATATATATACTATAAAAGTGACTTCATGTATTTGATTTAGAGTGTTGCATTAAAAAATGCTCGTCGGGCGCATTGAAAACGATTATTTCTCATTTTATATTTTAATTAAATTATTTACTTTCTATTTTAGGCTCCGTATTTGTCTTTAAACTGAATTCTGTAGTGGGCCTTCATAAACTCAGAGACGGCACTGACTAAGTGTATCAAGTTGCTAGGTTTGTTTGTTTTTTTTTTTTTTTTTTTTTTTTTTTTTTTTTTTTTTTTTTTTTTTTTTTTTTTTTTTTTTTTT
>LBNU01024289.1:25047-51433 GCA_014162995.1 Artemisia annua | reverse complement strand
GATATCATGTATGAGCACTGCTTTAACAGACTCCGACCGGATATCAAACACCAGCTAAATCCAGCTACCATGTCACTAACCGGTTTCGCAGGTGAAAAGATATGGCCTATAGGGCAGATACGTCTGCCAGTTACCGTTGGTAGCAATGAGCACTCAACCACAGCGTGGGTGAATTTCATGGTGATTAGGTCCCATTCACCATATAATGGGATCATTGGAAGGTCAGGAATATCTGCTCTACGCGCAGTGCCATCCACAGCACACGGAATGATGAAATTCCCGGTAGATGGTGGCATCGTTACACTTTACAACAACATCGCACCAACCGGAGAATGCAACGCGGTCACTAGCGATGCGACGCCCACTCCGACACAGCAAACGACGAAAGTCCCAAACATCAAAGTGGCAATCCACCCAGACTATCCTGAACAACAGGTGTCGTTGGGAGGATCATTGTCTGACAAAGGCAAAACTGCCGTATGCGCACTCTTCCAACAGAATTTAGATGTCTTTGATTGGGAACCCAAACACATGACAGGGGTACCACGGTCTATCTCGGAGCACAAATTAAATATCCGACAAGGGTATACTCCGGTGCGACAAAAGAAGCGGGGCCAAGCCCCAGAGCGCGCAAAGGCAGTACTAGAAGAAGTGCACAAACTGGTGCAAGCAGGAATCATGCGCGAAGTTTTCTACCACGACTGGCTCTCAAATCCAGTAATGGTGAAAAAAAGCGATGGTAGTTGGAGGATGTGCGTGGACTTCACAGACCTGAACAAGGCATGCCCACAGGACTGCTATCCACTTCCAGAAATAGATTGGAAAGTGGAATCATTATGTGGTTACCCCTTCAAATGCTTCATGGATGCATATAAAGGGTATCACCAGATCCATATGGCAGAAGCAGACGAGGAAAAGACGGCCTTCCACACCAGCCAAGGCGTTTTCTGTTACACAAAAATGCCATTTGGCCTTAAGAATGAGGGAGCCACATACCAGCGTTTAGTAGACGCCGCATTCGAGAAGCAAGTTGGTCGAAATTTGGAAGTCTACGTGGACGACCTTGTCATCAAAAGCCACACGGAAGAAGAGATAGTGCGGGATATTGAGGAGACCTTCAGCACGCTGAGGAAGATCAACATGAAACTCAACCCCAAGAAATGCACCTTCGGGGCTACGGAGGGCATGTTCTTAGGTTACTTGATAGAACCAGATGGCATTAAAGCGTGCCCTGAAAAAACAGACGCAGTCATCCAACTCCCCTCACCGCGCTCTTTGAAGGAAGCCCAATCCTTGAACGGGAAATTGGCTGGGCTTAACAGGTTTCTCTCGAAATCAGCGGACAAGTCGCTCCCCCTTTTCNGAAACAAGTTGGCCGAAATTTGGAAGTCTACGTGGACGACCTTGTCATCAAAAGCCACACGGAAGAAGAGATAGTGCGGGATATTGAGGAGACCTTCAGCACGCTGAGGAAGATCAACATGAAACTCAACCCTAAGAAATGCACCTTCGGAGCTACGGAGGGCATGTTCTTAGGTTACTTGATAGAACCAGATGGCATTAAAGCGTGCCCTGAAAAAACAGACGCAGTCATCCAACTCCCCTCACCGCGCACTTTGAAGGAAGCCCAATCCTTGAACGGGAAATTGGCTGGGCTAAACAGGTTTCTCTCGAAATCAGCGGACAAGTCGCTCCCCCTTTTCAAAACACTCAAGAAGTGCGTGAAAAAAGGAGACTTCCGCTGGACCATAGAAGCGGAGGAAGCTTTCACGCAACTCAAGCAGACGATAGCGGAACTCCCGAAGCTAGTAACACCCATACCAGGAGAGGAACTGATTGTATACCTATCCGCAACACAGGGCGCGATAAGCGCAGTATTGCTAACAGATAGAAACTCCGTACAAACGCCGGTGTACTTTGTCAGCAAGGCGCTTAACAAGACGGAGATCAATTACACTGCCATGGAGAAATTAGTGCTTGCATTAGTATTTACGGCCAAAAGACTACGCAGGTACTTCCAGGCACACCCTATTGCCGTGATCACAGATCAGCCAATCAAGCAGGTAATATCCAAGCCCGAGGCATCGGGACGGCTGCGAAAGTGGAGTGTGCTATTGGGCGAGTATAACATCTCTTATAGACCGCGTACAGCGGTCAAAGGGCAGATACTCGCAGATTTTATTGTGGAAAAACCAGAAGAGGAGTCCATACCCCAAGAAACCAAGGTTATACGGGAAGAACCATGGATCCTCTTCACGGACGGATCCTCGTGCACTGACGGGTCAGGCGCGGGCCTTATTCTCACTAACCCCGAGGGGATGGAATTCACGTACGCACTACGTTTTGAATTCACTGCCACAAACAATGAGGCAGAATATGAAGCCCTAATAGCTGGACTACGTATTGCAAACCGAATGGGGGTACGCAATCTAGAGGCAAACGTTGACTCACGATTAGTAGCCAACCATGTGTTAGGCGAATACGTGGCCAAGGAGGAAAATATGATTCAATACCTTGCCAAGGCAAAGTCATTGATCCAAAACTTCGACAGGTTCACGATTAAGCAGGTTCCCCGCGGAGAAAATAAGAAAGCAGATGCACTAAGCAAGATAGCATCCACTAGCTTCGCACATCTGTCGAAACAAGTTTTGGTTGAAATTCTAAAGGATAAGTCCATCTCAGAGATGGAAGTAACAGCGGTGATAGAGGAAGTAGAGCCAACATGGATGACTCCCATCATAGAGTTCATAAGCAAAGGTAACCTACCACAAGACCAAAAAGAAGCCCGACGGATACGACGCGTGGCACAAAGGTTTGAACTCAGAGATGGTGTACTCTACCGGAGGTCTTTTCTCCAGCCATGGCTACGGTGTGTGGGTCCACTCCAAGCGAATTACGTACTCCGGGAGATACACGAAGGGTCATGCAGCATGCATTCCGGACCACGGTCCGTGGTAGCGCGAGCACTCCGATCAGGATATTACTGGCCAACAATGCATCACGATGCACGGGAATTGATAAAAAAGTGTCACGATTGCCAGATCCACAGACCAATCCCGCGACGTCCACAACAAGAACTCTCACCAATCACTGCGCCATGGCCGTTTTACAAATGGGGAATTGACATCGCCGGACCCTTCCCAGCCGCAGCAGGGGGTCTGAAATTTCTCATTGTGGCTGTGGACTATTTCACAAAGTGGATTGAGGCAAAGGCCGTAGCCACAATCACAGGTAACCAAGTCAAAAGATTCGTATGGGACAACATCGTGTGCCGATTTGGATTACCAGGAGAAATCATCTCGGATAACGGAAAACAATTCAGGGATAATCCTTTCAAGGACTGGTGCGAACAACTACACATCAAGCAGCACTTTGCGTCTGTCACCCATCCCCAAACAAATGGCTTAGT
Source organism: Artemisia annua (assembly GCA_014162995.1). NCBI lineage: Eukaryota > Viridiplantae > Streptophyta > Magnoliopsida > Asterales > Asteraceae > Artemisia > Artemisia annua. Next base: position 48,024 of record LBNU01024289.1, on the reverse strand, counting down.
TGAAAGAGCCAACCGCAGTCTAGGAGAAGGGATAAAAGCACGCCTAGACAAACACAAGGGGCGATGGGTGGACGAGCTTCCACATGTCCTCTGGGCACACCGTACAACCATTAAGGTTAGTAATGGAGATACTCCTTTCTCACTGGTCTACGGAACCGAAGCCGTGATACCAGCTGAGATTGGAATGCCAACCATCCGCACAGCGGAAATTAACGTCGCAACAAACGACGAGGATCGAAGAGTAGATCTGGACCTATTAGAGGAAAGGCGTGAGCGCGCAGCAATACGCGAGGAAAAGTCCAAGTCAAAGATGAAGGGGTACTACGATGCTAGAGTCCGTCATGTTTCATTCCGGCCGGGTGACTTCGTATACAGAGAAAACGATTCCAGCCGAGTAGAAGACACGGGAAAGCTAGGACCAAAATGGGAAGGCCCCTACGAAGTCATTGAATCACTTGGAAAAGGCGCATACAGGCTGCGCGACACAAATGGCCAAGAGCTACAGCGAACATGGAATGTTGGCAATCTCAAGAGATGCTACCTCTAAATAAGGCCATGGCCCATCTCGCGGACACACATGCGTTTTAGAATACGCCCAATAAGGATCCGTGAATTACTTTTTACTGTATTTTCCTTTTCTCATACAAGTATGATTGTGCTTTTATTTTTCAAAAAACTTGCAAGTATTAATAAAACATGCCATGGTTTCTAGCTAACTCCGTGGCACGCATTTTGTTCATTAAATACATATTATTGATTTATATATTAATATCCATGATGGTATTGCCCACGCGGCGTGCATGCACCTATTAAAAACCCACGATGGTAATAGGATGAGTAAACCTACTAACGGACTCGTTGAATAAGAGGGTTGCAAACCCATCAACACCGGACCACGAGTCCTTGTTAAACACCTTATCTCCAAGACGTTGGAGTAAGTTCTTTGCGTACCCCACGACGGATGCGCGATAACGCATATGATGCACGTTTAACAAACAATAAGAGTTAAGATAATTAACACTTAAACTTACTGTGGTAAAAAACAGTACGCTGGAGCCATTATTTGTCTAAATACAAAAATTTACATACACGATTATGTTTTCTTTTTCTAAGTACACCACGCTTTTGTGTACAGTTACGACTACTTTGGAATTCGCACATACTTGTGATTTCTTTACGCACACAACAAGTTCTTATATGTATATATATACATAAAGTCCTAAGTAACACAAGTGGGTACGTTGGTATTTTTTCACAACGATATCAGATTAAGATTGCAAAATACTTGATCAACAAAAATATATATTTAGGACCACGCGTCCAGATGTACAAAAAAGTGTTAACAAAACACTAAACACAAATATACAATCTATATGCTCTTCACGCGCCTCAGACCCGACTCACTGCTCCCAACTGGAGAAGGCGCGGCTTCACTGATCCTTGTCAGCATCTCAGCATCAGTAAGGGCCACTGTTGCCACAGATACAGGGACCCCATCTGAACGCGGCTGATGAGCAGCTCCGATGCCACACATGACCGCCTTCCCCTTGATGCCCTTCCTCTTTGCAAGCCTAGCAGCGTGGGCGTCCATGACCTCTTGCAGAGGGACCTCCTTCTCCAGCAAGAAAGGGTTCAACCGGTCACGCGGCTGCGCGAAGACTGGGATGTGCAGCTGCGACACGTCAGGCTTCAAATAGAAGTCCGCCGTGTCCTTAGCCCCATCAGCAGAGTGTCGGGCCAAGGTAAGTCCCTTCATGATCACGTCGATAGGGAGGTCCTGATCGCGTTCCAGCATAGAGATCATGGGGAGTTCCAAGGACTTAAGCTCCCCCATCGCAGCCACGAGCTGCCCGTACGAGTCTCTCTCGTACCCAGGCACCTCGACAAGAGGCTTCTTTAGCAGGTCCGCCTTGGCAAGCTCTTCCATGGCCAACGACTTGCCGCGTTGCTTGGCACAGTCGATGACCTTGCCAAACTTGTTGACGACCTCTGCGTCCTCCATGGCCCCGAGCGCGGCCAGACGCAACCCGTGGCTAATCAACCACCTGCGACATACAGATTATACTTAGTCTATGCAAACGAAGCAGATAAATTAGCAATATAGACAAGGTAAAGATGAATACCTGCGCTCAGCGATGCTCTGCATCAAGTGCGGATACAACTCCTCGTCATACTCCAGAGTCATCTTGCGCAGCTTCTCCTCCTGCTCGCGCAGTTGCGACTGCACGGCCCCTCGCAGCACCTCCAGCTGCTCGAAGTGATGGACCTTCCACTGGTCCATGTAACCCCGGATCCACTTGCAGCTGGCCTGGTGGCTCTCCAACAGCGAGCGCTCCCTTTCCACCTTGAGGAGTAGGGAAACCTTCTCCTCAGAGAGCCTCTCAGCGCGAGCCTTTGATGACTCCGCCTCAGCATGTGCCTCCGCCAACTGCGCTTGCAGACGTGCTATCTCAGCATCCTTCTGCATAGCGGAGCCAGTCTCCTCAGCATGACTGGCCTGCAGCTGCGCGGCCAGACAGCCTAGCTCCCCAATCAACTGGCTCACAGACCCAGGCGGCCTGGAGACTCTCTCCTTTGCACCCCTCTGCGGCGACGCATCCACAAAAGGGGACTTAGTTTCCCTCATTGCAACCCTGCGTCCAACAAAACATGAAGAAAAACAGTTTAGTACAAAAAATAACGACAAGTTATTAGTTCGCATTGGTAGGGATACTTACGCGTAGGTGGAGGGAAACACTACTTCCTTCTCAGGAAGGAAGATGGACATCTCTTCGCCCTCAGACGAACCCTCCTCGCCGATCACACGGCGCTTCCTAGAGGATCCCTCACCGTCACCATCAGAAGCCCTCCTCTTCCTCGCCGTACTCGGCTCATGCCTCTCCACCTCATACATTTCCACGCTACTAGAGGAATCAGCGCGCGAGACGATGGGCTCCTCCACAAGCCCCTCATTGGGAGGGACTTGTTGCTCCGGCACGGCCTCCTCAGGCACAACCTCCTCGGCCACGGGGCCCGAATCCTCGGCCTCCCCAACATCAAGGTCCAGGGTACGCCCGGCCGCAGCCTGGACCACAGGCTCTTCTCCGGCAACCAACTGGCGGTGCCCGACCTCTAGCTCCATGGGCTTCTCCACGCGAACAACCTGGAAAAGATCCATCTCTGCACACAAAGAAAGCAACAAAAAAAATATAAGTCAGACAATGAATCCAAATAACGGACACTTACACTACGCAGAGAAGGAATCAGGAAGATGAGCACCCACCCTGGCCATCACCATCCAGAAAGATTGGTACTTCCGTCTCCGGCAAGAAGAAGTTCCGGCTGATGCCCATATGCACCAGGAACTCTTTTGGATACGCAGCAATAGCAATGCGATTTGCATTGATAGTCTGCGCATCCGCGGCACTGTATGACCCAGTGAGTGGGCGCTCATCCCTACGAAGGGAGCCTTGAGTCTGGAACTCAAAATCGAATGGGTACACGCTACGGTCGACCCAAAAGAAGTACTCCCTCCAGTTCCTGAGCGAGTCCAAGGGCTCCGTGTAACACTGGAGCGGACCCGCTCGTTTTGCAAAAGAAATCCACCCATTTGCCCAGGTACGGTGATAAAAGGCGCGGAACAGATTAACAGTAGGATTAATTGCCAAGAGGTGGCAATTAATTTCAAAATTGTTTATCTTAGCTGCACCTATACAGTGCAGCTGGGAGATATGTATCCCGTAGTACGATAATATATCGCAGAGGAACCGTGAAAGGGGTATGCGTTGATTCGCGAATTCGAAAAAACGCGCATACACCCCTACCTTCCCCTCGGGGAAGTCGGCTATGGATGCATTGGGGTCCGGTAATACCGGATGCACCCCCGTGGGGATATAAAAGTCTGAGCAGAAGTCTATGAAGTCAGCCTCCGTGAACATACACGTAACGTCTCTTAATTGCAGAACCATTTTGGAATATAAAATGCGCACGCGCAGTGATTACCTATGAAATAGTTTTTGCGATAAGAGGAGAGGAGTGGATTTGTGTGTGTGTGTGAATATTTTTAACTGTGCCTAACACAGTGAAAATGAGGCGCCCTTATATACTTTTCCCACTCACCATAGATAGCGGCCACGTGGATTCCACTACCTTGTATCGTGTGGATGAGAAATGAAACGTACGGGACACGTGGATAGCCTCTCCACTTCCCGAGGAGCGTGATTTGCACTTTTACAGTCTAGGTACATTGTACGTGTCCCTTGGGCGGTAAAAATAAGAATTCTTCCCGCCCACGAGCCTAGTGCGTTTACGACATGGTTTGAGTCTAGCGTGCGTAGGTCTTACCCACGCACACTAGACTGGGGGGACATGATGACGTATGATATGGATTCGGGTCACGAACCCATCCAATACGCAAGCCCACCACGAACGGGCCATTATGATAACATTCGTAGCCCACAAGGCCCACGAATATGAAACCTTACTTAAGCCCACCACGAGTGGACTGCTTAGGCCCACGAAGGCCCAAGCCCAAACACGGTTACATACTCGGTATGCGATATCTCTTATTCTTTGGATAGATATCGGATAACCGAGGATTGGGGAACACGAAACCAACTAGGGTTTCGTGTGTATAAATAGAGGTCCCCTAGGTCCTCTACAGGTACGATATCAAACCCTAATTCACAAGTCTTTAACCCAAACTCGATTACTTACTCTCACGCCGGAGGATAATCGGGGGAAACAATCCCTCGATAAGCCTAACGGTGTTTCTTGTTTCTCTTAGTGCGCAGGTTTCAAGCACTCATACCCGAATTGGTACTCAAGCCAAGCCTTGCCCAACTTTTGTATCAACAATTATGCTATCTTAAGTTCTCTAATTGGATGACTACTCAAAGGTCTAAAGATTTTCAAAAAGAAGCGGCATATATATCACCAATTTAGTTTATGTCAAGGTCGTATTTGAAGATGCGCGAAGTGGTTAACCGCTAAGGGCCCCCAAATTCAGAAGGCATCCAAATTTACCTCAAATATTATTATAATAATACAAATACACCTGTAGTTTTCTTCAAAAATATTGTATAAAGGTAAATAAAAAGTTGGATTTTATGGATGCGTTTAGTTGGAGAAAAAATTTTCTTGTTTTCTATTTCTAGTTTTGTAAAAATTTTGAAGGGAAATTTATCTCCAAAAAACACTTGAAAACATAGAAAACGCGTTTAGTTGATGTTTGTATTTTCTATTTTGAAGAAGGGAAGGAGGGTTGTGGGTTACAAAGGAAAAAAAAAGAAAACAACTAAAATTTGTTTTGGAGTTTTCCTTGTTAAGTTAGGAAATAGGGAATTTGTGTTTTCTAAAACATTTTGTTAGAAAACATCGATTTGAACGCGATCTCTGTTTTCCTTGTTTTCCATAAAACATTTTGTAAAAGACAAGGGTGTTTTCCCTCAACTAAACGCACCCTATATCTTTACCATTTTGAGAAAAAGTTACCTCTAACATGCTTTTGGAATGATGAAATACTAACATTATGATCATGGCCGTTCTCGAGAATTAAGAGACCGTCAGAGAGAAAACAACATAATCAATATGATCCTTGAAAACTCAACCATCATATTCCTAGTATCTAAACCTCCGTTCTTTCATAGGATTATTTAATTCATTCTTTTCACTCATAGATTATATTTTTTATTTTTCTTTTGTAAACGAAGCCGGATTGGAAAATAACCAAACAAGCATTACAACCTTAGAAGGTGTAATACAAGGGTTTATTTTTTATTTTTATTTTATTTTATTTTTTTGTGTGGTAAAAGTGTTACCCTCGGTAAAATATTATTACTCAAAAAATAAAATAAAAAATTACAGAACAACGAGTGTGGATGAATTACACACCTGAGTCCCAAACCAAATACACCTACAGTACTTAAGACCTCAACTAGCGTAAGAAAAACAAACCAATCTTATGATCAAACACTATAAAGACATAAGAATAAAACTAACATTTACTTTGACCACAAAGATTTATATCAATTGAGTCATAAATTAAACGCGAGTTTTTAAGGATTTACATCTTGAAGGTCATAAGTGTCATAAGATCAAAATCTTCATCCTCATGTAAACTAGCATTATACGAACCACCACTCGTCATAAAATGAGAAGTCTCATCATAAGCATCTTCAACTTAATCATCACTATCACTATCCGAAAGAACCGCATTTCCAACCTTCGAAAACAGATTACCTATCTTTTTTCCCACATTAACCATAACAGGTTTACGATTAGCCTCCTTTTGTATAGGAAGCGGCTTCCTATCTTCACCCAGAAGCACAAGCTTCCCCTCAACAATTTGACTTTGAAGCTTATTAGTCTTTTCAACAAGAGGTGTATTACTTGGACAGTCAAATGCGTCAATGGTAACACTTGCCTATTTACTCACAACAGGATCCTCATCATCATCACCAAGGGCGTTAAAAGCATTTGTCGTGGTAATCTCTTCAGCAACCTTACTTGGTTATTTAGATGCCTCCTTAGTAGTAAAAGGCGAATTCTTTGTATTCTTAGAAGCAACCGGCCAAAATTTCATATTCTTTGCAACTGTAAACACCCGCTTATACCGGAAACCCTTTCGCTTGACAGTAGTGAACCATTCATTCGACACCCCCTTATTAGCTCTCGAAGAGTTAGGAACACGTTTAAGAGGATCTTTGGGACATTCCTCAAGAAGATGACCATATACCAAACATTTACTACATCGAGGTGAATCCCATTCATATTCAACACGAATGGTGTATTTCGTATAACCAGTTCCATTGATATTGGGGACAACGACAACCAAAGTATCACGAAGGTCATTAGTCGCATTTATTTCAATCAAGGCTCTAGCATAACTACTTATACCCCATGATTCCAAGCACATCTCATTAGGAATCAAGAAGCATAGGATTACCAATTTTAGAGGCAATAAAGCTCAAACCATCAGAAGAATAAGCAACAATTGAAACATCATGGAACTTAACCAAACTGAAACACAAGGAAAATTTTCCTTCAGGAGGCTAGTCTGAGGAGACCACTTATTGAGAATAATTGGAATTTCTTGAATCACCCATGGACCATCACGAAGAACAGATTTAGCACCTTGAGTAATTGAGAACTTAAAAAGAAAAACCCTTTCGCGTTCATTGTTGCTTTCTCAACTCCATACTTTTTCTAGTTATTACGTAGAAACCATTCGACAAAGGGGAAGGCAAGCCTTTTACCAATGAAGTACTCGTATAGAGAATTTTTCAACCTCTCATGAATCTTAAGAACCGAAGCTATAGGTAACCCGATATCGTAATCAGCATCTTGTGGCAAATTATCATCAACTTTCTGAAAATTGATCTTAGTCCCAAGCGACGGATTCAATTTATTGGCATAGGAAACCATATTCGTAGCATTAGAGACAACTGGTTCCTTAGAAGATACCCCAACTGGATGAGGTAGCTCGACAGTAGGTAAAAGGGTAGCAACAACAGGAGTCGATTGAGTACCCTCAACATTAGAGGTAACAACACGTGTATGTGATGAACCAAAAGGAATAGGAGTAGCTTGATTAGGATTACATGTATGTTCAGCCTCTAGATCACTCGCCTTATTGGAATTAACCGCTTCATCCCCATCAACGTTCTTCTCTCCCACACTTTCCATCAATCAAAACCCTTATAAATCACAATTGAACCGGAACCAGCAAGAAGTAAAATAACATCCAGAACATCAAAACACAACAGTGTAAAACCCTAGTTAGAAAACTAGGGTTTAATAATCGTTAAAGTACAAATAATCTAAGCCGTAATAATCATACGCAACACAAAAACAATCTACCAACCAAACATCGAGCAAATAATTAGAGTTAACGCACCAATGATTAATCTTCTTTCATGATAGTAATAAATGCAGTGAGTAGATTAATAAATACCAACAAGATAAAAACCTTAGCGAAAAGAATATAACACTCTAATGACGCAAACCCTTATCGTAACACAATTAAATAAGAATAAATTCAGCGTAGAAAACTAGGTGAATCTTTAATATTTAATTAATGAACGAAAAAGATTGCAGCGATTAGGGATGTTTAGATATCGTAGGTCGCAAAAGTTGCCAAAGCAAAAACGGGATTGAATATGTGCTTAGGGTCTGTTAGGGTTTTTACCATATTCTATATAGTTGCATTTTAAATACCATATCGATAGACATAGTTGACGATCATGATAAATTGCCTCTATACTACCCTGTCAAATCACCTTATCAAAACATAGCCTTTTGTTGGCGTTGTTAATCTCAAAAAGGGGGGAAAAAAGTACATAAAATTTTTGGCCAAAACCCTACTTGCATAAAGTACTAGAAAAAAGACGTGACCCAAACTCGATTGTAGGCTTTGGGTGCATTAGGTTTCTAGCGTAATCTGTGTAGTTGCATTATAATAACCATATCTATAACACAAAACCCTCTACGCAGAATTCGTTGTTCGGTAGGTTTATTCCAACATTGGTTTTGAGCTTTTTGATGTGGCTAATACGTGATCATCAGAACTCAGTTACGAAATAGTACTTGAATTCTTTTTTCTTCGACTTTCATCAAAAAATAAAAACAAGTTACAAGGAAAACGTACCACATATAGAATTTGGCGTCATCAAGGATGAAGGATCTNAAGCCCACCACGAACGGGCCATTATGATAACATTCGTAGCCCACAAGGCCCACGAATATGAAACCTTACTTAAGCCCACAACGAGTGGACTGCTTAGGCCCACGAAGGCACAAGCCCAAACACGGTTACATACTCGGTATGCGATATCTCTTATTCTTGGGATAGATATCGGATAACTGAGGATTGGGGAACACGAAACCAACTAGGGTTTCGTGTGTATAAATAGAGGTCCCCTAGGTCCTCTACAGGTACGATATCAAACCCTAATTCACAAGTCTTTAACCCAAACTCGATTACTTACTCTCACGCCGGAGGATAATCGGGGGAAACAATCCCTCGATAAGCCTAACGGTGTTTCTTGTTTCTCTTAGTGCGCAGGTTTCAAGCACTCATACTCGAATTGGTACTCAAGCCAAGCCTTGCCCAACTTTTGTATCAACGCGGGACATTGTTAATATTTAAACAAAATATATATTTTGAGCCAGGAATAAAACTAGACCTTAAAGATAACCATAATACAGTTTTACGAAATTACAGTGATCTAAACAAAACCAAACATTTAAAGTACATTATTTCTAATTTTAATGAATATAAAACAAAGTTAAATTAAACTTCATTTCATTTCAATTTCTTGTTTGTCACGTATTTGCAAGCTAGAGAGCAAGTGATTGCAATGTTGAAGTTCATTTGAAAATGGCTCAATATAGGATGAAGAGTTTTGCAAACAAGCATAAAAGTGATACAAGCTTTAAAGTGAGAAACTGGGTCTATCTTAAGATGCAACCATATAGACAAGCTATATTAGAATTGATAAAAAGCTCATCCTCAATTATTATTACATAATTAGTTACAGATAATCTAATAAGTTACACTGCTATGATATACTTGATGTAGTTAAAGTTAATAAACTAAAACATACCATAGTCATGTGGTTGGTGACAAAGGGCATTCATGGCTATGTTGGTGTTGTATGTCTCCATTGTTGTGATGGCCCCTCCATCATGGTCAAACAACATGACATTATACTCCTCCCTCGGGATAACCTGAGTAAACACCATCCACTGACCATGTTTCATATTCAAGTCTTGGACCAGTTTCTCCCAACCACACCCAAACAGGCACGTGTGGACATATCGATCATAGCAATCTTTTGTATTTCCAACCCAAACTTCATAATCAATGGTGTTACTAATAACCATGACCGACTCTGTAGCTGTTGGACCATGCAGATATCCTAGAAAATCTTCTAGCAATGACTGCATAAGATGAGATGTGTCTGTCACTGGCACCATACATCTCCAAAACTGAGCACTTTCTGGTTCATAATTATGAAACTCCTCCCAATTGTCATTGTAGGTAGCTACATAAAATACATCCTCACCCCCTTCTATAAAATGTAAGTAAGCAACATCCGAATAGGTGATGTTGTGCATCGCCAAATCATTCCACCTTGCTCCCTCAACAACACACACTAATTTTGGTACTCTTCTTACACTAACTCTCCATCTAATCCCCGTATAGTTAACTAAGTAAATATAACGATTCCCATGATAGGATCCTCCTAACACGTAATCATGATGCAGTTCCTGTATATCAATATTAAGTTTTAAGCATTGTCAATTTCTTAAAACTACTTTCTTAGAGAAATAACAGTTAATTCTTATATGGTGCTAACTTACAAACTCATCCAAACATCTTCAGGATTGTCCAAAGTGCAAAGAAATTGATTCTCATACATAGCTACTGCATTAACGATTAAGATTATCACAAATAACGTTTGAATGAAATATAAATCAGTAAATATTGTTACCTCGTATGTGTGTTATTTGATTTTGCATGCCTTGCAAGTTCTGATTGTTTGTGTGATTAGATCGGATTCAATAAGATAGAATATGGGTAGCTTGTTGAGGGTTGTGTTGGGTAGAGGTTCTATGTGACAATGTGTGTGGTAGATGATCGGGTTTTACTCAACTGTCAATGGTTGGGTGTTGGTTTATTGATTCCCGCGAAAACATTAATATGCATATCAGAGAAGATACAGTAAAGTTGCATAGTTAAAAATGTGTGAGTACACCGATGGTCCCTCAAGTTGAATGTCGGGTTTAGCTTGGGTTAGCTAATAGTTAAAACGTGATTGGACTATTATGCCCCTCAAAATATAACACAAAATGTGCGTTGACCTAGCCCAAACGGGGCAAAGGACGCATTCGGCCTAAAAAACACAAGGTTTGGACGCATGACGACATTTTTTAAAACTTAGGGTACCAGGCGATGTTTTTTAGAAAGTTCAGGGACCAACAATGTATTTTTGTCTAAATTCTCTCTCAATTCTCAATCACTTACTAATAACAATTCACTAATCATTTAATCATAATTCCGAGTTCCTTTTTTTTACTAATGTGAATTCATGATTATGTTGTTTTAAGTCAAACTACATTTCATTTCGATTTTTAGTTTGTCACGTTTCATATCTAGAGAAACAATGACTTGAGGTAGGGGTGTAATCGAGTCAAGCTGAGCTCGAGCTTGACAGGGCTTGAGCTTGGCTTGAAGTTTATAAGGTAGGCTTGAGCTTGGCTTGATAGCTTGACAAGCTTTAATCATCCAGGCTTGAGCTCGGCTCGTGTATGGCTCGAGTAAGGCTCGAGCTCGGCTGGAAAAGCTTGAATTCATATATTAATATTAAATTTATTATTTAAACTCATCAATAAATTCAAGAAAATACGCGATGAACTCGAGAGAAAAGAACTTATACAAGACATTCGGAAGAATTAGGATTTAAATGGTCCTCTTACAAATAGTTAATTATTATACCAATATTCACGTTAGTTTTAAGTTGTTTATGTAAATATGTATACTAAAAATATATATGTTCTTGAAAGCTCGAAAAGCTCGAGCTCGAGCTATTAAAAGCTCAAGCTCGGCTCGTTGTGTGTTTCGAGCTTGTTTATTGGGCTCGGGCTCGAGCTTGAGCTCTGTTAATACAAATATCGCCTAAAAACATTATTTATATTTTACGATCTTTGCTAAGTTTTGTTAATGACAAAGTACAAACTTTAGCTTATAAGTAATTAATCACTTTAGTTTTAAGTCTTGTATAAACTAGACTTCACATTTCTTTTTAAACAAAACATAGTTTTTATTTCTTTAAAAAGAAAGTATCACATCACATTAATAGAAAGTTTATGTGTTTGACCATCTTAGGTTCTTACACACTTTTGGAAGTATTCCACATTGAGTCAATGCATAAGTTGATGTGACCTTGTGTGTCATAACATAGTCTTTACTTCCTTAAAAAGAAAGTGTCACATCTCATCAATGTGCACTTATAGNNCAAAAGCTTGGTTTAATTTTGCACCTTAAGCCTTATAGAGTCGACAAGCCCTAATGAAATCGCGGAATGGTTTCTCGGGCATTTCAAAAGTCAAAACGATTATTTTCCCTACAAGACTTACACGACTTCTGAGATCATTAGACTCAAAGAAGGTTCATTTATTGATCTATCGCCTCGTTTGGTGACTTAACCTGAGGTTACTTCTTTACTTTCACTAGCCTAGTTGCTCATTCGAATCAAGGTCATGATTTGCGTCGCCAGCGTGCTAGGGGAGCGGAACATTGTGGCTACAGTGCCCCTTTGTGGACCCAGCAAACTCTCAAGTCATTCGTTCGTTCGAGACTCCTTTTTTTTGATCGCTGATAGGTTTTAGGAATATATTTAAGAAAATTCGCTATTCATAGATTAAAATTTTACAATTCAAATATAGTCCCAAAGGATACTTTGCACATTCGACACGTTAAAAATTACTTTCATTCGTTAAACACTGTTCTTAAGTTTTTTTTTTTTTTTTTTTAAACACTCCAGCTCTTTTTTAATTTCAAAGTTTAAGTGATCCCCCAAAGTGAGAACTGTTACAAATAGTACTTGCCGGTTTATCGATTTTTTGCAAATTTAGTCCTTAAAAAAAAACACAAAAAAAAAAAAAAAAAAAAAAAAAAAAATCGATGTTTTATTTCGATTTTAGATTAACCACAAATTCCTGCGGCAACGCACTGTACCTCCACGATCGTTAAGGTATTAAACTGAAGTTTGTTAAACATAATCTTTTAAGGTTTCTTGTGATCAATTACCGAGGGCTTGCGTAGCGAATCTGTACATAGTTTAAGGACTTTAAAGCGATAATTTTTTTTCGATTGACCATTTCAAATATTCCAGAGTATGAGATTGTCATTGTCAACTGTTTGGAGTATATCTAAAATCAACAACCGCAATAATGGAATTAAAGTTTGAGCATAATTTTAATGGGGTCTAATTTTATTTATTTATATTTTTTGGTATGTTCACCGTGGATTTTTTAATTCATATTTGGTAGCATCAAAATAGTTTTATTGTTTATGGATGCGTTTGGATGAGCTTAGAAAAAGCTTATTAAAACTGTAACTTTTAAGTTAAGTTAGCTTAAAAATTAATTATTGTATAACAAAAGTTCACAAAATCTTCATAGTTTAATTATTAAGGGTCAAAATATGGAAAAGAGTTTTAGAAAAGAGTAAGATTAATTATTAGATTATTAGCTATCTTTTAAAATATTATGAATAAAACACAATTTTTTTTTTTTTTTTTTTTTTTCTCCAAAGCTGATTAATAAATCATCAAAAATTATCATCATATAGGTTTATCACAAAAGGATTGGAGCAATACCCTTTTCCTGATACAGAAAAAACTACATTCAATCTGGAACTTAATGCTAACCGATATCAGCTGACACTATATACAATATTGTCGAACATTCCTTAGCCAGAACCGGGGGCAAAACCAGAGCATTGCAATATCACATTAAACCTAATTCACTTCAATGCCCTACCATTCTAGCTACATTTTCATCTTACGTTGTTTGCCATAATCTCACTCACCCAGATGCCACGTAAGTATAGCAGAAGGAAAGGTTAATGGCTTCACTAGGAACCCGTACCCCTCCACCGAAGGGCTCTTCTAGCCATACTACATTTCCATCTCTACGAATGGCTTCATATGACTAGAAACACTCTCCTCCAGTGAGGACCAACCATTCCTCCTGTGGGAGTGTAAAATATGGACCATGAAGTGTCATCTTTCACCACTCTCAATTCCATACTACTTACACCCCCTCCAAAACCATTTACTCTTCACAAAGGGGAGCCCTACATTATGGTACATCTACAGTGTGACAGACCTCCTACATAGAAATCATAGCATTCTAAGTTCCCTCCCAAGGCCAAATCAGAATAACTATGACTCTATTGTAGGTACAGTTACACAACTTAGTAAAAACACAAAAATTTGAAATATATGTAAACTTAATTTAATGTCCGGTAATGTAATTTACACTAATTTTACAATAATAAGGTTTAACTACAACTAATTCGCGAAAAACTTTTATGAAAATAAAACTTTTCAGCTTTCAAGTTTCAGCTCCAGAGTTTTAGCTCCAATTGATTTAACTTTAATTAAGGAGCATGGAGAAATCGTTTGTTAGTGGAAAACGAAAGCACTGATTGATTGAATTACGTGTTACGAATACAGTTGATATTTTGGAATTGACAAGTGAGTAAATAGGTGGAACCATATTGACCCGTTCTCGTTGACCTAATCACTATTTATCCTTTGGCGGCTTTAGAGTCTTAAAGGACCCATTGTTGCTTACATTGCTACATTTTATTGGATGGACTTTATATCACACAAGAATACACAAACTGTGTTCTACATCAACTTTAATAAAAATCACAGGAAAATTCTTTTGTTTTTGTTTTTTATGATTGATTTTTAATCTCAATAGACCACGAACGGTCATCGAAAGAGGATGATGATTGTCAAGAATCTTCGTAGCGTAGGAAAGTATTTCACACTAAGTGCTGATACAACGAAAATGCTGAATCACCAATTCTCGTGTTAGCAAGTTTAGAGATGATGACTAACGAGAAAAAGAAACTTATGTTGCTTAAGTGCAATTGAGACGGTTAAGTAGTTTGGTTAAGTACAACCAGATTGTATTATACTTCAAAAAACTTTAGAAAATAGGCGGTAAATGAATGAGGTTTTTCTTGTTAGGTTAGTGGGGAAAGACGAGTCTAAGATGTGCACAATCTAACTGAGGTATCTCCGAGACCATTTCCGGCCTCTTACCTAGCGAGAAAGTTATATGCAAAAAAATCTTTGCAGTTATGATAATAAGCCTGACTTTTTAGCAAGCTACTCCCAATCAATCAACTTTTAATAGTATTATCCAAGAATAAATTATTATTTCATAATGACTTTAAGATGAAAACATGTAATTATACTATAATACCTACATCTACAACTCAAGAAAAATAATGTTTCTCTATTCCTTTTGACTCTTTAAGTATTAATACTATAAAATATCTATCCATCTGCAACTAAAATTCCTAAGATAGAACCACCAAACAGTAAGACCTAGAGAATGTAAGATGAAATCTACTAGCTTCAAAAGTTGAAAAGATTAACATTTAGTTCAACAACCTTTCTTATGGTAGAGTCGTAAGTGGTTAAGATCAATAAATTTTGAATATCTCGCTACAGAATGATGTACGTAGACCGTCAAAGCATAAAACAATTCTACACGAAATGTTTCGGGGAGACTGCACTAATATATCCACGGAATATTAAAGGAAATTATTTTACTAGTGAAAAGATTAAATTTGGGTTTCCAAATGATAAATGAAAGTGTACGTAATTTATGATCACTTTTTAATCAAATGACATTTAAGGTTATTTTAATGAATCCTATGTTCATATGGTTTAGTAAAGTGTTGTACATTGGTGCAAAACTGTAATCTGTGTTTGCCAATTAATATTAGCGTGTGGGTTAGATTAAACAAGAAATTACACAAGATATTATGGTCACAAAATCGATCAAAAGATCTCAAATTTAGTATTGAAATAATGATATATTAGCCGTTCAACACTAACATATTGAAATAATGAGTTTATGAGTTGTCATTGTATTAAGAAAGATATAGAGGCCATGTAGTATGTGAGTAGACATATTATTTTATCGAAAAAGGCTTTGTTTATGCTGATTCATGGGTCCAAAGAGACTTTGACGATTAGTATAATTAAACAATCATTTAGACATAAATGGAGATCCTAAGCAGAATTAAAGTTGCCAAAAAAATGTTTATAACAGGAGTAAGATGGTAGCAAATAGGTATTATATGGATCAAGATATAGAAAGTTTGAAGGTTACTATCAAATTATATAACGATTATGCCATTTTTATCATCAAAGCAATAACGATAAAAGATACTTCTAATTTTTAGTTATGTAATTTTGGCTAGTAGCAAAATGCCAAGAAATCAACTAATCCAAGTATCAAAGTATACATAATGTTGGGCTTTGAGTTTGGGCTCACATACAAGCCCACATACACCTCAATCCTCGATCCGCCTGTAGATGGACTCTGGTTACATTGGGCATTTGGGCTAGCTGTTGTACCAATTTCAGGTTGTTAATTTTTCTGGTGAAAAAATATACTTCTCCCCTGAAGTAATAATCGAGCTGACTTGACTATACTCGATTATCAGTATTAGAGTATTAATTGTTTTTTAAATCAAGGTTAGCACTATTCTACTCAAACCTCTCTAGATTGGCTTGACTTGACTCGATTATATATTATTGAAATTATGAAAACATACTTATACAGCGTATACAACAGGTAAAATTTTAGAAGACACAAGCTAGTTGCGGCTCATCTCTGCATTAATTTCGCGCAGTCCAAACCTTAATTTTATCGACTCAACTATGATATTTTCTTATTACTTTGATAGCAATAACTTTTATTTTACTTTTTTGAACAAAAAAGACAGAAGCTCATTTGAATTCATGCATTCTTCATATATATATATCCATGATGCAATAGTTATGCAACAATTTCATGCAATATATGTTAACATTCAAGTTATCGGTTCTTCCTCAGCAATCTGCAAGGTCATCAGCACAATAAGCAATGGATGTTACTATACCAAACATGGAAATATATTCTTTGAGCGATGGATGAGAATATACCTGGTTCTATGGGTGGGTATCTTTCCTTTTTTTGCTTTTATGATATTGAATCACTGGCTATAATAGTATGATACTTTGATAAGAACACTTGCTATACAGCAAAGGTTCTTTTCTTACAAAAGAATATAATTAAAATAATCATTCGAATGTTACTAATACTGAGTAATACGTATGTCATAAGCTTCGTATCATTGCTATTTAAAGAGAAACTAACTGTAGAACACGTCATTGCAAATACCCTAGTTAGTACATCACACACGACTCGCACTTGAATATATATTTCTGTCACCATAAACTGTGGATTATGACACAATATTTCAAGCCAGTACTGGATTTGGTGACACGTAAGTCACTTATAGACCATGGATTTAGTGAAACATAACAGTTGGTTCGTACGCATGTATTCAGTTTATAATAGTTCTATCTAAAACATCAAAATCCCATAAAGGGGTCTTACTTTTTGCAAAGATTACGAATTTTGGTATTGATGTCTATTCTTTTGTTGGCTACTATGGAAAGGGTCAATCGATTCTACATCCATAGCTTTTGCATTGGTTTAACCTGTTGATGATGTCGATCGATCGTAGTAAAGAATCTACAGCAAATATCTAGCCAATGAAAACCATCAGATCCACTAAACTAAGATATATATAAATTAACAAGTGGTATAAAAAAGGAATTTGACGTCATTATTTCTTTTCTAATCATATTGTGATAACATTGCTTGTCAATCTAAGGACCAAATAGGCTTATATCACAGTAGTTTGTATCAGTAACTTGGTGTTGCTAAGGAAAACTTTCTGTAAAGAGAGAAAACACAGTTTACTAGGGGAAAATCTAAAATCTAAGCTATAAATATCAAATTAACAGCCAAAACTGAGCTGCATCGGCAAAACATTTTGCCTTCGCGTGCACGTTACCGAGACCTTTTCAATAATGGATCGAAGCTTCTTACTTCTGTCTGGTTCAAAGGATAACAATTTAATGTTGTGTGTTCTCAAACATGCTTCCTATGTATTCATATAAGTGTTCCATAAAACGGCTCAGTCCATTAGTTCCACGTTCCCCTCGTCACAATGTTACGTAGGATCCCCAGAGCTAGTCCTAATATGTTGTCCCCTTGCAACGATGAAAAGATCTTGTTGTTTGCGTAATTTAGTACTTTTTTAAACATGTAAAATCATGCATTTATAGTTACTTTTAACATTTACTAGTCTGTGAATTTTGAAGAAAAACACAAGGGACAGGGACTGATAACATAAATATCTTCGTGTCCACTATGCTTTTATTTTAGGTAACAGAAAACATTAGTTTCTCTATAAATAGAGATGTCATTTGTACTTATGACACACATCAGTACCAATATATCTTCCTCCTCTTCCTCCTAGTCTTCTTTTCTAAGAATCTTGTAAAGTTTTATAAAATGGCATCGAATTCTTCATTGAGCCATAGGCAAACTAAGCTTTTCGAGAACGCCCTAGCTATCTACGACAAGGATACTCCTGACCGGTGGCAAAACATAGCTAAGGCCACTGGTATTACAGTGGAGGAAGTGAAGAGACAGTACCAGCTGTTGGTTGACGATGTAGAGCAAATCGAGTCGGACAAAGTGCCTCTACCAAACTACAAAACAAGAGGTGGCAAAGCATCCTATCAGCTTGAGCTAAGGTAATACCTTAAGCTTAAAGCAAGTTTCATATACATACATGCTTTTTTTTTTTAATATATTTGCCACCTTTTAAAAGTTGATATGTAACAATGCATCTTATCTATGGCCTTATCTGAAGCAGGTTGAAGTGCCTGAGGATGCAATGAAAGTAACCAGCTGTACAAAACATGCTGTTTAATAAATCTCCTTTGCTTCCACTTCTTGTATGTACCTATAATACTTCTATCATGCATGTTATTCCATTAAACATGGAATAATCAGTGTTTTATAAATAAATGCAATCAAGATTTCTTGATGATGTTTATCTTATGTTGCTACTTAACGTACACTGTATTAGATTGAAACAACGTTGAGAGGTGCCAATATCATCTTAGAATTTATGATGCAATTAAGAAAGTGGTAACGTACGTACTGCTCAGGTCTTAAGCAAGGCATGCATGCAACTAGCTAGTAGTAGCTAGAAAATAAACCAATGGACATAATCACATAATACATATAAGAATAACAAGTCTTTCTTATTCACTACCAAGGCGCGTCTCTTACATCCGCCATTGCATGCAACTTCATGATACACCAATACCGCATAATCCTTCATTTATGTCTCAACCGAGAGTTGGACCCGTAAACTTATTGTCGATTAAATACTCGGATACCTTCAAACCAAATGTCTTTCTATAGTACTAGTAATTAATTAATATGATGTATCCAGCTTAAAAGTTGTTTTTCTTAAACTACGAATTTTAGAAACTACATAAAATTTGCACATTCCATAAACGGATCGTGGATCCAATAAATCTAATTGGATTTGAAATTATTAATCCTATGCAAAATAAAAAAAGGGGAAAAGAGCTTAGAGTGAGTTTAGTTGGAAAAAAACTCTCTTGTTTTTTATCTTTAATTTTGTAAAAGTTTGAAAGAGAAGTTTATCTCAAAAGAACACTTGAAAATATAAAAAACGCGTTTAGTTGATATTTGTATTTTCTGTTTTGACTAGAGGTGGTAAAATATGTGGGTCGGGTCGGGTTTAGGTCACGGGTTTATATGTGTTTGGGTATAGATAGAATTGGGTCTAGTTGGGTCCAAACACGGGGTCTAAATGGGTTTGGGTCCAGATGGCTTGGATCCGGGTCGGGTCCAGGTCTAAATGGGTTTTGGTCTGGTCCACAAGATTTTATTTTATTTTATTCTATTTTGAATAAAGATACAAAAAAATGAAACAAAAAACTATAGAAAAAAGGTTTTTTGACCCGCTAAACCTGTTCGGTAATTATTGTATAATTTCACTTTTCTTCAAATACTCAATTAGACTCATCTATAATATTTACAGAGACCTAACTAAACCTATCAGGGCGGTGGCAGTCATGCCTCCCAAAAAACTCATACCTCCCAAACCCATCAATAATATCATTCCACCTCAATTATACTTTTTTCATACCTCCTAACCCTTTTTTAGTGGCAACCATAGATTTTTCATACCTCCCAACTTATTTTATTCTTTTATTTTGTTTCTAGTGCCAACTGTCAAAACAACACTCCCCAACGTTCATATTTTTGCAACTTCACTTCCATACCTCCGCGGGGAAAATACCCTCTCAACCATACCTCCAAGCCAAACCGCTGGGGTGGCGGCGGTGTTCCCCGGCGGTTTGGCCACACCGCTGGCCCATAAACCTCCCACTGCCACTACCCTCATATACTAAATATTTTTCAAACTAAACCCATGTTTAACCAATGAGTATCAAATTATCTCCTTTAGTTTTGGAGAAGGGAAGGATGATTTTGTGTTACAAAGAAAAACAAAGAAATAACAAAAACTTGCTTTATAATTTTCCTTAAGAAATAATAAAATTTTGTGTTTTGTTGAGAATTTTTTAGAAATGAAAAGATTTTACGCGATTTGTGTTTCCTTTGTTTGTTACAAAATATTTTGTGAAAAACATGCATGTTTTCCTTTGACTAAACACAACCTTAACTTCTTCGTCGAGCGTGTCTTAACTCAAGCTCAAAAGTAATAATATCTTAACCTTTTTTATTTTTCCTAATGAGTTTTAGTCAATTTTGTTTTACAATATGGAATATAATTGTTTGCCAACTTAAAAAAATATGGTTGGCAAAGCTATTTGTCTAGTTTCTTGCTAGCTAGCTATTTAATGTATTTTAATAAAATACAGTTATTTGGAAAGTAATGTACATCATATAAGTCACCATCATATTGTATGGATTATACTATTAAATTAAAAGTTTATAAGAAGAAGCATAAAAATGTGACCTCCAACTAACTGAAGGGGTACAAGGAATTTAAGGGAGAATATAAAGGAAAATCGGTTCTCGAACTTTTATAGAGTAAACACGAACAATTAGGGCACTGGAATATATATGATGATGCATTTGGATTGTATTGCCAAATGGAATGGTTAATAATTTGTTATGCATGTTGTATACCTTTTATCTTTATGCTCTTATGAAGATTTATGAGTGCTAGTTTATGCAATAATTTGAAGCTTTATGATATTGTTTTCTAACAATATATAAAATATAAATCTGGTTGGGGGAATAGAGTTCAATGAGAGTTAAGTGCTTACTGAGGTCACATCTAATAACCATGCATGCTAATGCAAAATTGAATCTATTAACTGATGATATAAGTCATCAATTTTTTTCTCCGATAAAGACATGTACGTGTCAACTTTGTATTTGGGATGCTTTAATCTTTTATATAATAAAAGAATTACATCATTTCGGAGTTTTTTTGACAGAACAATCTTATGGGAAAAAAATTGGACCAATAAGAGACCTCGATTTTGACACATAGGCAAAATCAAGCAATATGATTGGCCAATAAAAAGTCAAAATTGAGTTGATTTTGGTCAAACTTTAATAAATTTGGTGGAGAATTTGATTAGGGAAAAAAAATACATAAAAATATAAGTGTCAAATTTATGAAAACAAAAACTTCAAAAAAAATGAGGTAATTAATAAAACTTTAGTGTTTGAATTTTAAATATAATATATAGAGTTAAGTGTAAATTATAAGTCTCCATATTTTTTTAAAAACTTTAGATAATACGCAAATAACCCCTTACACTTTATACTCCATATATTTTATAATACGAACTTTGTTTACAATTACATGTACCAATATTAGCTTCACACTTTCATCCATTTAAATCACAAAATTTTGTAAATATACAAATTAGTTTTAATATACGTTAAATATTTTTAAATTAAATATTAGTTTTAAACTTTCATCTATTAAAATATATATATATTTTTTACTATATATGTTAAATAAGGACTAATGTTAACCTTTGTTGTGCATGCAAGGGCCCTATACAGACAAAAATGCTGAGAAGATTTACTCATCCCCAGAAAAATGGGCAGGTTGTTTGAATTGCCTATTACGTGAAATACATTTGGTTTAAAACAATTTCTTTAGTATGGGCTATGGGTTAAAGTCGACGAGATTTGGTCCACAAATATTCTTATATTGAATTTTATTTTGAGAAGACACTCTCAAAGATCCCCTAAGAATTCTTTGAGTGCCTGATGCAATGGCGTAACACACGCCGTAGGATTTTTTTGCCCTATGACACCGCCAAACTGCACCTGAGGATGCGCCATTGCTGCACCGTTGATCCCTTCGCCAACCCTTTACTTTAAAAAAAAAAAAAAAAATAATAATAATAACACAAACATGAAAAACACGATATGAAATATTAGATCAAACTATCTTACAAAAATATTTAGCATTTATCATTTAAAACACTTAACTCTTTGTCATTTTTTTCATGCATTTACAATTTATTTATACAAGTAATTATAATTTCCTATATAGTTCGGTCTCAGAGAAAAATTATTTTTACACATTATACATAAACGTAAGATTAAATTTGAGTTATACCCATTACATTTTTTTCCCTCTTTATGTAATAAAGAAGCTATAGTGTAAACATCTATGCTAATTTAGTAATTTTATGATCAAATATATAATTTCCTTATATAGTTCGGTCTCAGAGAAAAAATTATTTTTATACATTATACATAAACGTAAGATTAAATTTGAGTTATACCCATTACATTTTTTTTTCTCTTTATGTAATAAAGAAGATATAGTGTAAACATCTATGCTAATTTGGTAATTTTATGATCAAACATGAGAAGTAAATAGCGCAAACTTATAAAAATACAATTTTTCAAACAAAAAAGTACATTAGTAAACATGGTATGATGGTTATTCATAATCAAGGGAATGAATCAATCTTCAAAGCTATCTAAATATGCTACATATTTTAACGAAAATATAAGTAAATGAAATACCACAACACATCGTAAATTGATCACTTGGGTTTGCAAAACTAAAAGCATATATCACTAAAATCTCATGCAAGTCAAATATCATCATGTGATTTTGCTTGAATAATAAAATATAATTTTTAATCAAAAAGCATTCTCCTAAAATAATTGGTAGATTATAACATATATAAATATGATTTTGTATTTTTAGTCCACCAAGTAAAACCAATTAAAACATGTTAAGTGATTCATTTCTTAATCGATAATAATACATAATCAAAACGAAATTTT
>LBNU01024289.1:4610-20333 GCA_014162995.1 Artemisia annua | reverse complement strand
GACTATTCTATAATTAGAAAGGCTTAAAATTCAGATTTTTTTTCTTGCTTATTATGGAAAGATTTCAAAATTAATTTGTTAGGAAGCAAGTTGGTTAGGAAGTTTGTTAGGAAGCGGTTGGTTGTTCAAACTAAAATTATTTGGCTTAACCATCTCCAATATCTCTACTTATAAAGCATGAAGACAACTAAACGTGTAACCAAATAACGCAAGATATAATCACACGGTACCTGCCGCCGCATTGCGCGGGTACCGTTCTCTCTCTCTCTATATATATATATATATATATATATATATATATATATATATATATATATATATATATATATATATATATATATATAACATATATATATATAACATATACATATATTAAATAATGTCCAAAAATTTACAAAACTCATTTTGTAAACTCATTTTTCCAACATAATCAATTACCTAATTCGCGACAAGCTACCTCATATAATATCTGTTTCCCTTTATGAATGCGGTTTGATTGGGACTTATGATGTTATGAATGATTTAGAAAGTCTCAAGGCCAGCAGTTTTGGAATAATAACTTGATCAAGGTGATTTCTTATATTTGGATCCGCCATAGATTTAAAAGAACATTCAACATTAATCGGATCGACTGGATTAGTAATCTTAGGAATCTTGTATTAAATATAGGCTAATTTCTCGTTTCTATGTAATTGATTTTTTCTGCTATTATTTTAAATCAAATTTTCTGTTAAGAAACTTACTTGAATGCATGCAGTGATATTTCCTGGACAAGTATATCATTATGTGTTTTCGGTTTCTTTTATATCTTTTTTCATGAAAGGCAAATTATACGCGCACTATATTTTATCAAATTTACGCACCTATTGTCCAAATATAAACTTAGAACATTTGCATGTATCGTTAAGCTACAAACACTTTCCATTTGTCTTTTATTGTGTGCGGAGGATATGAGCACATTAAAAAAAAAAATGTTTTTGTGTGCAAATTAATGATTTGTTACGTATAAAATTATTGATAAACTTCAACTTTAAATTTTGTTATACCCGTGACTTTATATGTGGCAAATAGAGTTACTGCTACTACTGATTCAACCTCGTTTTTTGCCAAATAAACAACAAATTACAGTATTGTTTTTACGTTACAATCAAAACTATTAGCTCACTCAACCACTAAAAACTCCCTAAACTTAGCGAATTACAATGACTTTTCCGCTGAGTTTTAGAAAAAGCCAATACTCTCTTTAACCGTAACAAGTCAGTTTGTTGAATGGCACTGAACATCAAGCACATAAAATATGAACTAAAACCTCATCTCCTGGCTCTTTATTAGCCGGTTCTCATATAAATAGATCGATAAGGTTAAGGCACATTCACACAAATTATCTTGTGAATTCTCTTCCTGTAACTAGCTACCTCGCCTATCTCTATTGAAGAAATGGCTTCGAGTTCTGAGTGGACTTGGCGGAAAACCAAGCTGTTTGAGACTTTGCTGGTTACCTACGAAAAGGACCCTCAACGATTTCAGAAGATTGCAAATATCATGGGGAAGACTAAGGAAGAAGTGGAGATTCACTACCAAAAGCTGGTTGATGATGTGAAGGCTATCGAGGCTGACGAAGTTCCATTGCCAAACTACAAAGACAACGCAGCCCCTGGAGGTGGTCAGGATGAGAAAAAGAAGTAAATGTTGGTTAATTATATGGTATTTCAAGATATAGCTAAGTAGTTACTACAAGAGTACCAAATAAATAAATTTATTCGATCTTCCAAACCCGTCCCCCTTCGTGTCCTTTCTTTTGTATTTTTCGCCAAACATGGAAATGTTTGTTTGGTAATTTATCTATATAAGAAGCTAGTAGTTATATTTTCCAAAAGAGTTGCAACATGGATTCCTAAATTTCTTATGCTAGTATCTTTAATTATGCTAACGTTGGTTGTTGGTATTAGCTTAGATCGCGATTCGTGTTATCATCATATATGTTATCTTGAGTGCAATATAATACCTTTTTTAGCAGTGTAATTTATAAAAGAGATCTACGACAGTATTAACATGTATACAAAGAGTGCCCGGTACCGAGGCGTTATAGACTCGCCATCCAACCTATGATGACACCATAGAGTACCGGCACCGGCATCATAAGTCCAACTTTATGATCGTAACGGCTTGATTTAAACGGACAAATTTTCTTGTTCAAATTAGGGTTAATGACATATAATAGCAACGAACTTTTTCATTTGTGCCATTATCAGATACGAACCCAAAAAATTACCAAAATACCCATCACACTTTCAAATTTTGTTTTATCAATGTAAAAATTCATCTCGTTGCGTACGATAATGAAAAAAAAAAATTCAAAGTTGGATGGTTATCGTGGTATTTTTTTAAAGTTTGTATCTGATAATGAAACAAAATTTGAAAGTTTGATGGGTATTGTTGTAATTTTTTGGGTTGGTATCTGATAATGGCACAAATGAAAAAGTTCGTTGCTATTATATGCCATTAACCCTTCAAATTAATACTATTTTTTTACCTAAACAACCAAAACATTTTTTTTTTCTTTTCTTTCAAACTGTTTCACGCAAAATGAATAACCATATAATGAATGACTCAACAATCTACTCGTGTTTACTTAAAACCAACTTTCATCATCTTTATCAGAACTGCTACACCATCATCCGCTAATTCAATATCATCACATCCCACGCCATTTCCACATCCGACACAACATACTCCACACATCATCCTCCACGTACAAGTAGGGTTGTAAACGAACCGGACGAACACGAATGGAGGCTTGTTCGTGTTCGTTCGTTTAATTTTAACGGACACGAACATTTAAACGGACAAATTTTCTTGTTCATGTTTGTTCATTAAACACTGAGATTGCTCGTGTTCGTTTATATTTGTTCATTAAACACGAAATTACACCGGCATCATAGAGTACCTTACTTTTTTATATAAAAAAACTTCGAATACGATGGTCAAAAATACCAATAGCACGAAATTAATATTTTCAAATTAATACTATTTTTTTACCTAAACAACCAAAACACTTTTTTTTTCTCTCTCTCTTTCAAACTGTTTCACGCAAAATGAATAACCATATAATGAATGACTCAACAATCTACTCGTGTTTACTTAAAGCCAACTTTCATCATCTTTATCAGAACTGCTACACCATCATCCGCTAATTCAATATCATCACATCCCACGCCATTTCCACATCCGACACAACATACTCCACACATCATCCTCCACGTACAAGTAGGGTTGTAAACGAACCGGACAAACACGAATGGAGGCTTGTTCGTGTTCGTTCATTTAATTTTAACGGACACGAACATTTAAACGGACAAATTTTCTTGTTCATGTTTGTTCATTAAACACTGAGATTGCTCGTGTTCGTTTATATTTGTTTATTAAGGGGTTAAATGAATGTAAATGAACATATAAAAACAAATAACAAAATATACAAAATATCATGCTTTATGTGTGTTCATTTGTTCATATGAACATATTTGTATACCAACTTTTAAAAGTATATAAAAATATACGATATACAACAATAAAAAAAAATAAACAAACACAAATAAATATTAAAGAACGTATAATTGGAATGAACAAGACTTTTGTTCATTTAACTAAATGGACATAAAATCATGTTCATGCTCGCTCATTTAATAAATAAACGCACATAAACGAATATTTCACTGTTCATGAAATGTTCACTTAACGTTCGGTTCATTTACAACCCTACGTACAAGGTTTACAAATGAGCCAAGAAGCATGTAATAAACTGGCATTACTTCAAATTCAACAACAATACCCATAATTTACATCATTCAATCAAATGCCACCACCACCGTCACAACCACCACAATCACCACACTAGGAATGTCTGGTGGGCTAGGATTTGATCAATGGTGTGTCATGTGCTATAACTTGCATATAACACTCCCCATACCGTCACGCATGTTAATTTACTTCTTTATATTTTCCAATTTTAGTCACATTTAATTAACTTTGTAACACTAAATGTCCGGGATCTCACCCTCATTACACACGTGTAAGTTACAAACTAAGAAAACTGAGCTGAATCGGGAAACCGAGCAGAACCGGACCGGACCGAACCGAACCGACCATATTCGGTTTCGGTTTCGGTTCTATATATTAATGGTTTTCGATTTCGGTTCGGTTCGATTCGACCTAAAACTGAGAAAAAACACACCAAAAACATATAAACCGAACCGAACTTACCGAACCGACACATGGAGGTTCCAAGATTTAGTATCTAATTCCATGAAGGTAAGTGCAAGTCATGTTATGATTTTAGTTAGAAATTGAATTGGGGGGTTTCATGTAAATTTGGTTTTATGATAACCAGATTTAATTTATGATAATTATGGCTTAAGAGGGTGCTATGATGTATGAAATTAATGATGAATTGGAGGTTTATGAAGTTCATGTTTATTTAGTGACTCATGATGATATAAGTGTTTTAAGTGTTTTTGTTTGATTAGTGATGTTTATAGATGATTATGTTATGAATACAAGTAAGGAGAAATTTAGTAGAAATCTTGTTATGAAATTAGAAATGTCTTTGTTATGAGGTTTTGTATATGATGATAATTATGAGTTCAGGGTAGGAAAAAAGAAGTGTTTGGCATAAGATTTTAATAAATTCAAACTAAGTAGTTCATGAAGAATTTTATGTGTTATGAATGACATTGTAGTTTCTAATGAAGTTAGAATCATTAATACGTGTGTAGTTAATATAGGAAGGAAGGAGAAGCCTAAACAAAAAACGAGGTGAGTAACGGATTAGTAGCATGATATGTAGTTTTGTTATGTCATTATGATTGTTTTTAGTTTCATGCTTAGTGAAAGTTTATAGTAATGATACAAGTAGGACAAGATGTTACTAGAACTAGATATGATAAGTATGTTATCAATCAAGTTTAGGTTAGCTTTGAATATTATGGAAATAGTATAGTTTAGTTATTGATCACGTTAGAGTGATATGAATTCAGTTCAAGTTCAGACATGAATACTATGTAGATATGGTTCTAGACCCAGTACAGTTCAGTTAATAGTATTAGTCTCAGATCAGTTATCAGTGCACTTATTAGTCTAGTCTTCGTCAGACATGTAAAGTGCTATATGCACTTAGTCAGTCCAATGTGGAACCAGTGCCTTATGCACTCAACTAGTCATGTGTGGACATCATGCATATGCATTGAGTCTTATGTGGAAACATGCTTTATGCATTCTTGATCCATTATGGATATCGTGCTTTATGCACTCATGTCATGTATGAAATAAGAACCTGGATTGCACCCTTGCAAGAGGGTATTACATCCTATGTGGATATCGTGCTTTGTACGCTGAGTCAGTAACGTGTTTTATCCGCTCATTCAATATAGTGCTATATGTACTCATTTAGTATCATGTTTTATACACTTAGTTCAATACCAGTACTACTCAGCTATCAGTTTAGTCCCAGTATAGCTCAATCATTAGTTCAGATTTATTATAGTACAATGATTAGTTCAGATTCATAATAGCTCAACGATCAGCTTAAGTTTAGTATTGACCAGTCTCACTTTTGGATTTAGTTATAAATTAAACTCAATTTAGTACAGTTATTAGCTCATGTCAGAGTGACGAGAATTTATTTCCATTTTAGCTTTATTTACAGTTTAGCATTTAATATGATTAAAGCATGTCCGGTTTACGTTTTAGTTTTAGTACCGTTTACTCACCAAGTCATCAATACTTACTGTGCTTAGTTACTTTTTTTTGTAGGTTAAAGATATCGATTTGGGGCTTACAGATGAAGGAAGGTTTGTTGAGGAAACGGTAATGCGCGTGAGTAATTAGGTGACGAGTATTTCATCCATACTTTTGTTATCAACTTTTATTTGCCCCATGTTTATGTATCCAAATATCTTTCAAGTCCAGAACTTATATACTCCCTCCGTCCCATATTATAAGTCCATTTTCTTACTTTTAGGTGTCCCAAAATAGTTGTCCATTTTTTTGTTTCTACCAATCACAAGATACTTTAGTGGAGAGAGAAGAAATTTTATTGATGAAAAATGAAAATGGACTTATAATTTGGGACGGGGGGAGTAATTAAATTTAATGTCAAATTGTATGTTCAGTTGAACATAAGAGGTTATGTTAGCCAATTAAAAATAAGATATATGAAATGAGGGTCCACTTCTTAAAAAAAAAAAAAAAAAATTATGGCCTACTTTTGTTTACCCTTACAATATTATAAACATGATCTCTCATGTTTATTTTGAACATGAGAGAATCTCAATCCTAGTTTATGGATGTTTCACTTCAATAACAAAGTTATAATCAAGGTTGTGGTCATTTTCTTGTATCTTGTCAATTAGAGGGCTAGGTGTGGTGAATTTCACCTCTTCGCCGTTCCTACGTGGACACTTCGTCGACCTCGCCACCACTCGCCGCCACACCGCCCCCCCTCGCCTAGGCTCGCCGTTTGTGGGTTCATCACTTCCCCGGCGAAGTATAAAATCTGACAAAAGTAAATTGTGGCAGGAAGCATGTTTGCAACGGTATTATTTTGTACCGTTTGAAAATTTAAACGGCTATTTTTTTTTCTTTTTTTTAAAGCATGGTTAGTTTATAAATTTAACACACACAAACACTATAAATACCACATCTATTTCACTTCTCCTCACTACAATTCAACCAATTCTACAACACTTTTCCACATAACCAAATAAATGTCTCAAAACCCAAACCAACCGGGCTTTTTTACAAACCTACTAACGTCAAGCCAACAATACGGGGGATCGTNAAATTTAACACACACAAACACTATAAATACCACATCTATTTCACTTCTCCTCACTACAATTCAACCAATTCTACAACACTTTTCCACATAACCAAATAAATGTCTCAAAACCCAAACCAACCGGGCTTTTTTACAAACCTACTAACGTCAAGCCAACAATACGGGGGATCGTCAAACTCCTCTACTCCCTCATCGCAAAATAACTCTCCTCAATCGCCATATGGTTCCCAACAATTCGATCCACAACAAATTTATCGTAACCAACAATATGTGTTTCAACAAGGATTCCCATCTCAAGGCCAATTCAATCCGACACCCCAATTTTACAACCCGAATGTTGCACCCAATTTTCCTACTCCTCCGTCACAACAACAACTCGAACCACAACAACCCCAACAACCGTTTAAAATACCTAAGTCACGTTCACCGGCTAAAGGACGTGGCAAAAAAACCAAATCCCAAAAAGCAAAAAAAGTGGTTAACTTAGACGCCGACGATGATGAAGATTTGGAAGATTAGCGATCGTGTTGCTAGGGTTAGCGATCGTGTTGCTAGGAAGAGAAGTAGTACCCGAACCCGAGGGTCGATCATTTAAACGCTTGTTAAACTCAGCCATTTGATTAAGCATCATTTGATTCATTTCCTCTTGTTTTTTCATAAATTGCCTAATCATTTCTTCTGAGGACGATTGGTTTTGAGCAACAACTTGATTTTGATTATGAAAATTTTGTCCTCGATTGTTGTTATTGAAACCCTGATTATGATTTTGAAAATTTCCATGATTAGCATGACCATGATTCATATTTTGAAAATTCCCTTGAGGCGGGGCTTGTTGAAAATTCCCATGGTTTTGAAAACCCCGATTCTGATTGTACCCTTGATTTTGATTTTGAAAACCGTTATTAACTCGATTCTGGCTTTGATTGACTTGATTGTTACGATGTGGAACAACTTGATTTTGCTGTTGGTTATTAAAACCGGGTGGTGGTCCAAGTTGATTGTTAGAACGGTAGCTGAGGAGATTACGGTCTCCTTGGGGTTGGTAACCGTTACCACCCATGTTAGCAGCATACACATTCTCATGAACGTAGGCACCGGTTGCCGGACACTCAAAATACGGGTGTGGACCACCACACGTTTCACAATTATGATTAACAACATTCACTTGGTTTGACGACTTTTCTTTCATTAAAAGACTCATTTGTTTGGTCAAATTGATTATAGCCTCATTTGTCTTACTATTTTGATCAAGAACATGAGCCAAAACATCATCATTAATTTTATTACTAGCACTTGAGACTTGAGTTTTGCTCCTAGAAGTACGGACTCTAGCTTTGTTCTCAATTATCGTAAAAACCTCATGAATATTACGGGTCAACAAGTTTCCACCCGCAGCAGAATTAAGAGAATCTTGATCAGCATGACATAAACCATTATAAAAAGTATCGATCTGCTGCAAGGTTGAAAACCCGTGATTAGGACACTTCTCCAACAACTCCTTGAATCGATCCCAAGCTTCACTGAACGATTCATCAAAAGCTTGTTGGAATCGAAAGATTTGAGTGCGGAGATTAGAAGTTTTGGAAGGAGGATAGAAATGATTCACAAACTTGGAAGCTAAATCTCCCCAAGTGTGAATCGAATTCGGTGGTTCCTTTTCCAGCCAAGTCCGGGCTGCCCCCTTGAGGGAAAAAGGAAACAACTTCATCTTAACAACATCATACGGAACTTGATTAATCTTAATCGTTTCCGCAATATCAGTGAAGTTCCTTATGTGAGCATAAGGATCTTCGTGCTCAAGTCCGTGAAATGAGATACTCGTGATGAGATTGAGTAACCCGTGATTAATTTCGAATTGGTTTGCTTGGATATCGGGTATCACGATGGCCCTCCTAACTCCATTAAATGGAACTTGGAGTTGTTCTTCGATCGGACGAAGATCATAGAACGGTTGAGGTCCTATCGGAGGTCCATCATTTTGTTGGTTAGCACCCACCGGCGGGTGTTCACCGTTATTATTCATCTCCTCAACGGTTGAGAAATGAACACGGTTCGTGTTTATGTCGTCAAAATTATTCAAACTTGAAAAATCAACCCGATGATTATGTCGAATAATCCGTTCGGGATCCGAAATAGGTGAAAGAAGATCGTTTGATGAAGAACGAGTGTTCATACACCAAAAAGAAATCAAAAATTTAAAAAGAAAATCAAAATAAGAAAAGAAAATATTTTTGGTTTTTATATAAAGAAAACTTTGAAATCACAATATTTTTGTATTTTTCTTTTGTTTTTTTTTTTTTTATTGATCGATTCGTTATCCGAAATTGTTTCCTTCAAATCTACTCACAACAAAATTGTCGGTTGTAGAATTTAAAGTAATCCAAAATCGAATAATTCCACAATTTTTTTCTTTTGCGTTCAAACTTATTTGGTTTACAACCGCCCTCCTTCCACGGAAGACCGAGGATGTTTATTATATTTTTGGTATTTTGTAAACACTTTAGGAAAAGTGTTTAATATTTTTGATTTTTACTTTTATATAAGAAAATATATACAAGGAAGGTTTTTCAAAACAACGATTTTTCAAAAACGAGAACCAAAATTCACTTTAACCTTCCCCGGCAGCGGCGCCAAAAATTGATGTGTCGTGTATAGTATATATATAATAACCAAGTAATTTCTCAACAAATAAGAAATCACTCGGGTCGTGTCTCAGTGAAGGTTAAATGGAAAATTGTTTATCGTGAATGATAAACCGTGTTTGTGAAAAGTGTAAAGTGAAAATAGTGGGAAAGAGATTCAATTAGCACAAAGATATAAAAAATAGAGCACATAGTACAAGCTATGAATGCACAAAGATCAAAAATCAGATAATGGAAATGCAAACGTGAAATATTAAAACGTAACGTACGAAATAAAACGCGACTTTTGTTTAAAAATGATCCTAAAAATGTGAAACAAATTTCTAAAAACTTTAAACAACTAAAAAGAATTTTTAGAAAAAGAAAAATATTTTTTTTTTGACTTTTTATTTATTTTTTATGAATTAAAAACTATTTTTTTTTTATTATTTTATTTTTTTATTATTATATTTTTTATTTAAAAAGAAATCCTAAAAATGACAAGTGAAAAGTTTAGGGACTGAAACTGTAATTTCCAAACTTGTTTTAAACTAAAACCTTAAATTTCAAAAGACAGGGACTATTTTTGTAATTTTTGAAAATAAAATAAAAAGGAAACCTAACAGATTCTATTTAACACTTTTTACAAACTACAAGGACCAAAAATGTCAAAAGTCAAAAATGTTTCTGTTTTAGTTTCCTCTTCCAAACAGTCCAATAAGCTCTTTTCAAGAGCTTGTAACAAGCTCAATACTAAGCCAAACTACAAACTAAAAGCTGTTATGTAAAGATAAGCAACCACAGATTCTAATTATCACAAAAGCCCTATCCCATTGTTACCAATTGACAAATCAAATTGCTCATGAACTTTAGACAAAACTGTTTGTTTAATTTTCTTGTTGAAAACAGATTTTGTTCAACTTTTGCAAGCAAAAATAGATCACTAGATGTTAATGAATCAACCTGAGCTTCTAAACTAACAAATTAGGCCAGGTCTACTTTCTAAAAGCTCAATAACATCACAGCTTTAACAACAAACTCTAGATCAAATAATGACTTGAACACAGATCATCAAACTCAGTGTACACTGATAAGGAAAAAAAAAATATTTTAAATTCAATTAGCACAAAGATATATCAAATAGAGCACATAGTACAAGCTATGAATGCACAAAGATCAAAAATCAGATAATGGAAATGCAAACGTGAAATATTAAAACGTAACGTACGAAATAAAACGCGACTTTTGTTTAAAAATGATCCTAAAAATGTGAAACAAATTTCTAAAAACTTTAAACAACTAAAAAGAATTTTTAGAAAAAGAAAAATATATATATTTTTTTTTTGACTTTTTATTTATTTTTTATGAATTAAAAACTTTTTTTTTTTTTATTTATTTTTTATTATTTTATTATTTTATTTAAAAAGAAATCCTAAAAATGACAAGTGAAAAGTTTAGGGACTGAAACTGTAATTTCCAAACTTGTTTTAAACTAAAACCTTAAATTTCAAAAGACAGGGACTATTTTTGTAATTTTTGAAAATAAAATAAAAAGGAAACCTAACAGATTCTATTTATCACTTTTTACAAACTACAAGGACCAAAAATGTCAAAAGTCAAAAATGTTTCTGTTTTAGTTTCCTCTTCCAAACAGTCCAATAAGCTCTTTACAAGAGCTTGTAACAAGCTCAATACTAAGCCAAACTACAAACTAAAAGCTGTTATGTAAAGATAAGCAACCACAGATTCTAATTATCACAAAAGCCCTATCCCATTGTTACCAATTGACAAATCAAATTGCTCATGAACTTTAGACAAAACTGTTTGTTTAATTTTCTTGTTGAAAACAGATTTTGTTCAACTTTTGCAAGCAAAAATAGATCACTAGATGTTAATGAATCAACCTGAGCTTCTAAACTAACAAATTAGGCCAGGTCTACTTTCTAAAAGCTCAATAACATCACAGCTTTAACAACAAACTCTAGATCAAATAATGACTTGAACACAGATCATCAAACTCAGTGTACACTGATAAGAAAAAAAAATATATATATTGCACAGTTGACTTACAAATTGCACAACTCAGTTGACTAAGATGAAATTTATCTACAAATTGCTAATCAACTAAATGAGTTAGAGCTCAATGATCTCTACTATAACAGTTCTAAGCTTATTTTCTAAGAAACTTGGTGAAATTCAGTTTCTAAATTCCACAGCTAAAAGTTCATTTTGATAACAAGTGAACTGTTGACTTTTGCAGTAAAATGCTAAGATTCCAGATCAACTAACTTGTATAAAGAATATGCAAGCTATTTAATTCAGTTTTCTAGCATTCTAACTTCAAATGATCAATAGAACATTGCTATCCAAACACTCCTTTAGTTGAGAATTTACCAAACAGATTTAGTTCTACTTCTAATATCCAGTTAATACAACCACTTATCAACTTCCAAACCTCATTCCACAGCAACAAATCAGCTCAATATCAATCAACAAGCAACTAATTCAAATACTAGGATACAGATCTGTGCAGAACACTTTTACACTTCAACTAACTAATAGATTTTAATCCAACTACACTAAAACAGATTAGGATAATTTCTAAAAGCTTCACACTAAATCTATCTCTTCTAATGATCAATCTAGTTTATATAACATACACTGAAATCAATTCATGCAATTCTTTCAGAAGTATTTCACAAACAGTATCACTACTATTAACACTATTCTACTCAACTCTTTATAACAGATATTAAAACTTGAACAAACTCAGCTAGACAGGTTCAAACTACTACACTTGTAAATTAAATCAATCTAGCAGTAGTTATCAAGCAAATAATATCTAAGCTATTTAACAGGAAAATGAACAGAAATTATTTCTTACAAATTTGCTCAGCTCCTTTTTCTTCAACAACTGTCCACTAACCTAACTATATCAACCCATATACCTATCTAAACAGCTTCTGTAACCCCAAATGCAACTCAATACCACAAATCTACATCAAATTCCCCAATAACCTGCATCAATCCCCATCCTTAGTCCTTCAGTTGATTTTCGTTGACTGGTAGAATGTTGAGTACAGAATAGCCTCTTATATCATCTACAAGCTTTAAGAAGCTTAACAGAAATCAAAAACTTCAAATGAAAAGCTATTTAAACATTTTTATATTTTGTTTATTTTTTCTGTTTTTTTTATATTTTTATATTATTTTTACAAAAGTAAAGGTTTGAGAGCTTTTGAGAAAAGAATAATAAGCTAGAAGGAAACTAAAACATGTATCCAAATAGCTGAGAGCTTATTGGATTAAGATGCTAATTGAAAACTAAAAACTGCTTCTATTTATCACTAGAAATCTTTTACAATTACAAGGAAATTCAAAGGAAAATTTGACAGAGTTTCTCTACACTACAAATTACGCTCAGAAATGATAAAATGAAGAACTATTTATAGGAAAATGCAAGAGGAGCGTCTCAGCCTTGGATTCCAATTAGAGAAGCTGCTAGAACGCCAAGCTGGCAATCCAAAGTCATGTGTGTGTTTCTTTTCTAGCCTTTGGATCATTTCCCAATCATTGCTTCCAATCACAGCCCTTGGATTGAGTGATTGTGACGTATATGAGCCAATAGAATGCTGCCACGAATCATTCTTTGTGTTTCTTTGGCTCTGACAAGTTCTGACAAGCACTGGCACTTCTAGAAGGCTAATGAAATGACCCAATTACCCTTAATTGCTGTAATTTCTAAGCTGGGTAAATTAGGGTTCGTCCTATCTGGGTAAAAGGGTGATTTGGGGGGCGGGAAGGGTATGTGGGTTTTTTATTATTTATTTAACTTCTGGACTGGGTCAAAGGGTTGGTATGGGCTTGTGATGGGTTTATGAGATTTGGTTTATTTTCATTAGTAATAAAGTTTGGATGAAATTACAAGGACTAGATTGTATTTTCTAAAATCGCAGGGACCATTTGTGTAGTTTTCCAAACTTTCTTTTAAGGACCATTCTTGTCATTTTATGATTCTTTAAGGACTTGAATTGCCAATCTGAGCTCGAATATGATCAACACTTGAGAATTCTACTCCGACTCCGGTTCTTGACATTCCTCCAATCCCGTGCTCGTTTTCGTTGATTTTGACTTGTTTTCCGTCCATTTCTCACAAATCCGTGCCTGCACTTTCAAAAACACAAAAACATGCAATCTTTGGCATTTTGTTAGTGCATTGGTCGTTTTTGGTCTTAAAATGACGAATAAAAGATATGTGAATTTACACATATCAAAATCCCCCAAACTAAGATATTGTCGTGTCCTCACGCAATGGGATTCAATCACGCTTTAGAGATAAATAATTTCATAACTCTTTTTACTTAACTTTGAAAAGTAGCAAAATGTTCAAAAGAGATACGAAACCATTTATTCCCTTAAACGCCTCGTTTTACCATTTTCTTAGTTTCATCATTTTTTTTATACTTATAACTTACGAACTTTTCACAACTTTATTCAAGTGACCGTGTATCGACTTTCATTACCTTTCAATAACTTTTAGGGTCTTCGAGTAGAAACACGATTCATAGAAAAGTGACCAAAGGATAAAATTCGTCATCCTTGATTTTTCACAAGTTTCCAAACTAAGCTTATGAACGAGATCACCATTTATTTACAAGTTAGATGTCAATACTACTCATCGTAGTTACTTGTGTAAAAACCCCTTGTTCCCAAATCTTAGTGTATCTAGAATTTTTTAATTTAAGTTGAGAAATGAATTGCTTCATATATTCTCGTTCCAATATGAATTAGTCCGATAAAGATACCAAGAATCCCAACGCTAAGTAGTTAGTCATCTTCTCTTAAGAAGGTTTGCACGAAAAATGAGGTCCACATCAAGGATACTGGATACATACATAGACTTTGGAATACATCGAAATAGACATAAGTTGACGAGTACATTTCACGTGCACCTCATGCTTCCGATCTAGGATCGTCACATGCACCTCACGCGCGACCAACTTTAGTCTTAACACTTAAGCTCATAATCCATAAATCTCAACATAAATCCTTATTCTTTCTTTTGATTTTTCATCATTTTTTTTTCTTGATATTTTTTTTTTCTTGCCTTAGTAACTTTTCAACTCCGAACCTTCACGGTTTCAATCCAAGACCTACCACCAACTGCTAGGGTTAGAATGTAGGATCCAAGGTCCGATCTCAATCCGAAGTCTCAAAGCACTTTAGCTCTTATGAATACCGGGCTTTAGGGTAGCTCCGAAACCAAATGCGTACTACGCAATACAACGAAATACCATACAATACAACTCAAGACAATGGCGTGTATCCTTGATGTGTACCCAATTTTTCAAGCAAAAATTCTCTTAAGAAGATAAAGAACTAAATTTCGTCAAAACCGAAATATCTTTAATTATAATACACAAGATATGGGGTGAAACAAGCTGATGGGAACGAAAAGCCACAAATACCTTCGATGAGCTTTAAAGAGAACCACTACTCCACGTATGGCATCTAACTTCTAAATAAACATTATCATTTCTCGCTCTTCGCTTTTTTAAAGTTCTCAAATAATGAGTACTCGCGAATACTTAGCCGATAATCAAGCCACGCATATTTAAAGTCAATTACGAAAACTTGCAAACTCTAGAAAAGAATTCGCGTTTTAATGCTCCTTTGATGTAAAAGACTAGCAAAAGCTTTTAAGCTGCGCATATATAAAGTAATGTACGGGAACTTGCAAATTCTAAAAGAAGAATTCGCGTTTTATAGCTCCTTGTGTACAAAACTAGCACAAGCTAAAGCGATCATCATTGGTTAAGGGAACAAGCTAGGGCTCAACACGCCCGATCAAGTCAAAATATTATTCCTACTCTTACCAACAAGAAAATCGACACGGTGTCAAAACACTTATTCGAACTTTTATTCTATTTTTCACAATTTTTCAACTTTAATTCTTTAGAAATTTTTCAAAAAATTTTCAATTTTTGCTATTTTTGAGGAAAAACGAGGTTGCATGAGTAAACGACACAAATGAAAGTGCAAGTCAAATCAAATCGAAGATTGACCCCCCCAAACTAAAACGAAACATTGTCCTCAATGTTTGAAAAGGTAAGGGTAATCCTAACATAAGTCTAAGGCCGTTTATTAATTATGCCAAAGATTCGTTAGTCGATAAGATTTAGGATATAACGCGAACTTCAAAAAGCATGAATAATGAGACTCGAGTGGAGATGAGACAAACAACGAGCACGAGAGTCTTCATTAATC
>LBNU01024287.1:0-20886 GCA_014162995.1 Artemisia annua | reverse complement strand
CTTAGCTTGGTAGTTCTCCCCGGTGGGAAAAATTGAGCAAGGAAACGAGTTGTGAGATCGTCCCAGGAGGTGATGGATCCTGCGGGAAGTCGCTCAAGCCATTGACTAGCTTGGTCCCGTAGAGAGAATTAGAAGAGACGCAATCGGGTCGTCTCTCGAGTTGCAACATCAAGGTCTATGGAATCTACGATTTTGAAGAAATCCTTAAGATGTTAGTTTGGATCTTCGGAACGAAGTCCATGGAATGCGCATCCGCTTTGCACCAACCGGATGGTGTCGGATCGCAAGGGAGTGACATTGGCTCCTTGAGTGAGCTCAATGGTGTTTCGATAGCCAAGGTGGCTAGGTCGGGAATACTCTCCTAAGGTGCGGGGTCTAGGAGTTTGGTTTGGTTGTGGTGGGTGGTTTGGTTGAATTAGGTTGTTGGGATCAAGGATGTTACCACCTTCCATGATGGCGGATGGTAAAGATTACGAACAAAAACACGAAGAAAAAGATAGACTAAAGGAAATCCTAGAAAAAGAAAATAAAAATCTCACTAGAAAGGATTCTAATGAGTAGACCTAAAGAAATAAAANATCGAAAATCCTTTTCATGACATAGTCTACTCCCCTACGTCTATCCTCATCATTCCTATAGTAAACTGCTTGTTTGAGCTCCTTCTCAACGTTTGACAAGTGTTTGTATTGCTCTATCTTATACGGCATTTGGTAGTTCACTTCATCGGTCTCATCCTTAAATGTGACTATCCCTAAGGAAGGTTCATGAGTCATTCTAGAGATCTCGATAAATGGTTTGCCTAAGACTACTTGGGTCACACTTGCATCGATTATTGGGCGGATATCTTCTACAATCACAAAGTCGGTGACATAGGTAAAGTTTCCTACATAAACCGGTAATCCTTTAACTCTTCCCGCGAAGTTACTAATCCATCCCTTATCGGGAAATACTCTATACCCTAGTTGACTTTTCATTATCAAATTGTATTGAGCTCTAGTCATGATGTTAATGGGTGATCTAGGGTCAATGTACGCCTTCCAAATATGCAAATGCCCGATGTTACATGGTATGTTTAGATTAGAAGGATCGCCTACCTTGAAAACTGGGTTACCTAGGATGTATGGGGTCTCGGAGTCATCGAATAGATTCTTATGATATGCTCGCTCCTCCATAGTTGGTAACTTATTGAAGAAGTCTTCTTCTTCTACTACTTCTTCCATCTTCCTATCATCCTCTATTTCCTTAACATCATCCCCTGGTTCGTTATTATTCTCACTCCTATCAATTGGTCTAATGGTCACAACGTTGACGAAGTGGACATGTTTGGATGAAGAAGGGTCTTTGATTTGGGGTCCGCTATTGGTGTTTCTAGCGTCCTTTTGTGGGGGTGATAGCACTTGGTTGTTAACGGCTTTCAACAAGTTGTCAATTTTGTTAGTCATCTCCACTTGTTGTTGATTAAATTCGTTTGTGAATTTAGCTATACGAGCTTCTTGAGATGCCATAAAATTTGACATCAATCCTTCAAAATTGTTGGTACTACCATAATTTTTGGAAGGATTGTTGTTGAAGGTACGGTTTGAGGAATTACCGTTGGGTTGAAACCGGTTAGGTGGGTTGGAAGAATTGTTTTGGGGTGCGTTTTGGTTTGACTTCCACCTAAGGTTGGGGTGATTTTTCCATGAGGGGTTGTATGAATCTCCATAAGGGTTTGGCTCGGGTTTGAAAGTGTACCACTTATCTCCCGCTCCGTCGGTACGCGTGGATGCGTAGTCCGCAAAAGCTTGTTCGGGGAGTTCCATGCAATCACGAGTGTCGTGGGGACCACTACATAATTCGCACGAAGAAGTGATTTTGTTCACTTGGCTTGAAGGTTTAGGAGCTTCGTAGGATTTCATGAGAAACTTGACTTGGTCTTCAAGTTCTATGATCCTACGGTCGGAAGTGCTTGAATTATTCGAAGGCAAAGATATTGCCTTGACCGTTTTATTCAAATCACGGGGATCATTCCAACTTTCGTTGTCATATAGAGCAAGATCTTCTAGGAGATCCCATGATTGTTCCGCACTTAGATCACGTAGCTTGCCACCGGCCGCTTGGTCAATGGTTTGCCTCGTGTGGAGATTGATGTGGTCATAGAAGATTTGGACTTGGAGCCAAAGGTCTATGCCATGATGAGGGACTTTTTGGAGTAAGTCCTTGAATCGAGTCCATGCCTCGTAGAGGGTTTCGCCTTGGCGTTGTTGGAACGCCAAGATATCATTCCTTAGCTTGGTAGTTCTCCCCGGTGGGAAAAATTGAGCAAGGAAACGAGTTGTGAGATCGTCCCAAGAGGTGATGGATCCTGCGGGAAGTCGCTCAAGCCATTGACTAGCTTGGTCCCGTAGAGAGAATTGGAAGAGACGCAATCGGGTCGTCTCTCGAGTTGCAACATCAAGGTCTATGGAATCTACGATTTTGAGGAAATCCTTGAGATGTTGGTTTGGATCTTCGGAACGAAGTCCATGGAATGCGCATCCGCTTTGCACCAACCGGATGGTGTCGGATCGCAAGGGAGTGACATTGGCTCCTTGAGTGAGCTCAATGGTGTTTCGATAGCCAAGGTGGCTAGGTCGGGAATACTCTCCTAAGGTGCGGGGTCTAGGAGGTTGGTTTGGTTGTGGTGGGTGGTTTGGTTGAATTGGGTTGTTGGGATCAAGGATGTTACCACCTTCCATGATGGCGGATGGTAAAGATTACGAACAAAAACACGAAGAAAAAGATAGACTAAAGAAATCCTAGAAAAAGAAAATAAAAATCTCACTAGAAAGGAATCTAGTGAGTAGACCTAAAGAAATAAAAATTCTACCTAAACAATAACTATTCCCCGGCAGCGGCGCCAAAAACTTGATGCGTGGTTTTGTGACCTTACAACAGGTTTTACCTCTCGAGGGATCTCAAGAGGCTTACAACCCCACCAGGCAGTGTACCTGACCGATGTAGTATAGGATAGTGGTAAGTACGGGGGATTGATCGTTCTCTCACAGGGAATAGTGTTCGTTAGGATAGAAAAACTACTCTAATAGGTCTAAGGGTGGAAGGAAGATTCTTTTTGTATTTTTATGTTTTATGGAAAGCAAGTAAAATCTCGGTTTTGGAAGAAGGGCGGAATTAGTTGCTAGTCAACTAACCCAAGTTTACTACTTATGCAAATTAAAATAAAATAAATATCTAAACTATTGTGGTTGTGAAAACAATATGGAGAAAGTTGTGTTTACTTAGATTTCATTACTCCCTAACTATCTTTTACCGGTTAATTGATATGTATGTTACTTGTGTGGATGAAGGGTGTATTCCTAATAACTCATGGAGTGGCATACATATCTCTCCAATTCTATGAGCTCTTATCTCGCCCTATGCCATGCACGGCACAACCATAGGGGTTGTAAACAGTGGCTCATGCGTTAAATACTACCTTAATAGCCTAGTATGCCTTGGCTACATGTTTCCCAAGACGTTCAAGCACGTTACCATAAAGGAGGTTGGCCAGTTTTCTTGAGCCTAACATTGATGGAACAATCATCCCAACAAACAACAACACACACCAATCAACCAATAATTAATAGTTAGGTTTCATTAGATCTAAGCAAACACAAGAAGAATTTAGCTACACATGTTAATTAAAAGACAAGCAAAAGATATAATCAACCAACACATAGACATATTGATTGAATTGAAGTGAAGACTTATCTTTAATTAAGCATGAGGGTTCCAAGGGTTGGAAACCCTAAAAAGTACAGGAAATTCGACTTTAGGGTTTGCCCTAAAAGTTCTCCACAAAGTTCCACACTAATGAATGAAAATTAGAAAACTGTATATAGATTTTACACTCTGACGGCGTCAGGTTATAAGGGCTGACGTCGTCAGCTCGCCGCCAATAAGTTTCTCGGATGGCCTAGATCTACTTCTGACGCCGTCACCTTATAAACTCTTCTAGGCCGTCACTCTTTAACTTTACTCCTGACGGCCTACTTTTCCTAACACCTGACGGCGTCAGGTGTTAATTCCTCTGGCCCGTCATTTGAAAATTGATTTCCACTCTTTTGTCAAGGCTTTCTGACGGCGTCACCTTGTGACTTCTGACGCCGTCAGGTTATAAATCACCATCTTTTGAGACTTTGTCGTTTTCTTCACTTTTATGCTCCAAAAACGTCCGAATATGCATGTTTTCCAGAATTCCTCTCAAAAGTACCTAAAATGACAAAAGGAACAATTTAGGGCAGTATTTGATCACATTTATACGAATTAGGGCTTAAATGACCCCCTAAAAGCGTAACACTTTTCGTCTCATCAATTATAGTCTCTCATATACTGGTTATCCATCAGTGTTGGAAGGTTACACTGATGCAAGTTGGATCAGTAACACTGAAGACAATTCGTCTACCAGTGGCTGGGTATTCCTACTTGGTGGAGGTGCAATTTCTTGGGCATCCAAGAAGCAAACTTGCATCACAAGTTCAACAATGGAATCAGAATTTGTGGCTTTAGCAGCTGCTGGTAAAGAGGCTGAATGGTTGAAAAACTTGCTTCTTGAGATTCCATTGTGGCCTAAACCTATGGCACCCATTTCTATCCGGTGTGATAGTGCTGCTACATTGGCAAAGGCTTATAGCCAGATGTACAATGGGAAGTCTAGACACCTAGGTGTCAGGCATAGCATGATTCGTGAGCTCATCATGAATGGGGTGATATCTATAGAGTTTGTAAGATCTCAACAGAACTTAGCTGATCACTTGACGAAGGGTTTGGCTAGAGACTTGGTTTTAAAGTCTGCTAAAGGGATGGGTTTAAAGTCCAACTTAGTCACTGAATGCTAGGACACCCAACTCCCTCCTGACGAAACTTGGGAGTTGAGTTCAATGTGGAAAGCTGAACATTCAGTGTACTGGAGCACATGTTTTACAATCATCCCAAGGTTGTGCTCAGAACCTGCTGAAAAGGAGGATGAAGTCTTTACTTCTCAATGGT
Organism: Artemisia annua; assembly: GCA_014162995.1. Classification (NCBI taxonomy): domain Eukaryota; kingdom Viridiplantae; phylum Streptophyta; class Magnoliopsida; order Asterales; family Asteraceae; genus Artemisia; species Artemisia annua. The sequence continues at coordinate 15,879 of LBNU01024287.1, read as the reverse complement.
TAACTTTCTTTGAAAAAGTGCTAAGCAGGAGCATGAATAAAGAGGAACCACCTATGTAAATGTTGAAGTTTTGCCACTTTAGGAAGCTATGGACTTTTAGCTTTTACAACATTTATGAATTGGATATGGACACATGGCTTGTATAGTGTCAAGAGTATTTTAGTGTTTGAAAATGTATGTGTATTTTATCTTCAGGTATTCAAATGGGTTGAAGGGTTCAATTCTTTGTAACACCCAGATTCTCGAATATTTGAACGTGTAATTACTAAGATGGAAATTCAATCCTCAGGATATTTTCGTTTATGCATATGTTTTGTCTTATGTTTGATTTTCATGCTAAGGAAGTGAACTAAATTTGGGGAGGATTGTTGGAAAATTTAGTGCACTTGAGGGATCAAATCATACATGGAAATGGGTTTGGAGGTACGGAGTGTACACCCATAAGTCCCTGATTACCCTGACTGAAATAGTGGTTAAGCAGTGATACTGCTGATAGTACTATGTTCCTACTGATAGTACTATGTTCCTGCTGATAGATGTTTCAGCAGATAGTACTATGTTCCTGCTGATAGATGTTTCAGCAGATAGTATTGTGTTCCTGCTGATAAGCAAAGATTCTGCTGATGGAGCACTGGATAAGATTGTAACTGTCTTGACTTATTCAAATTAGTTACATCTGCAATCATGACCACGTTTAATTGGTCTTGTAACCACTATCTAGTGGCTATAATGGGGATAATTATGTAGAGATTAATGAGCCGATTAATCCTCATAATTCCATTGACTAGCCATGAGTATCTTCCTATAAATAGGAAATCCAATAGAGCATGAAGTGATACAGAAAACATAAACACTAATATACGCAAGGGTTGTTGAATTGTGCCTAATTCAGTAACTAACATTTGGTCTTATCCCAAGTAGATATTCGTGATACCCAGGCATTAGGGTCGAATAGTTTACTTTGGAAAGTGATAACATGATTCCAAGTGATATCCGGTAACCATTAAATTGATTATCTTACCCTGTTCTGGGCTCATAACCACCAACACTTGTAACATGTATTATTTGGTAAGCACAAGGTATGTTGTTGCAATTTGATTGGTATTACCAACAAATCAGGAAAGGATAACTTATTGCAAGGTATGTATTATAAAGGCATTCGAGGAAAGGATAAAACTCCGAAAGGGAAGACAAGTAGAAAGCCAGGATAACTTATTATTCGCACAAGGCGAACACTCTAAGAAAGGAAAACGTTTTTACAAACGCGGTGGTAGATCAAACTACTCACGAGGAAACTGGCAGAATAAGGGAAATAAAAACAACTCGAATGGAGACAACTCATCTCACAAAAACAAACCAAACAAGGGTAGACATGAGTTGGATATGAGTAAAGTGAAGTGTTACAATTGTGGAAAACTAGGACATATGAAAAATGAGAGTAGAAAACCATCAACAAATCAGGAACATTCAAACCTCATCTTAGAAGACGATGAACCATCACTATTAATGGATACATATGAAACTGAAGAAGTTTTGTTGAACGAAGGACAAATACAACCCTGAAAATATGCTACAACAGATGCTAGCATATGGTATTTAGATAATGGTGCAAGTATGTAACACCCCCAAAATCGGGTCTAGCGGAAGCATACATGTTACTGGGGTGCTGTTAAATTGGATCACAACACATAGTAGAGAGAACGGATTTACCTTATCCGTTTTAAACAAAATTTTCATTAAAAGGTTTAAATAAATTTAAAACATCATTCGAGTGCGGAAATACAAGTCCATAGAAGAATTTATGAGGTCCCAGATACATCAGGGTAATCTATGACCATGCCATGCCATACCAAATGCCTTCAACAGTTAGCTATCACCTTAAACCTGAAAATACATGCTAAAAAGTGTCAACACGAGGTTGGTGAGTTCATAGGTTTATGATAAAGCAGTAAAAGTAATGTGAGTTCATTAGAAAGCTTTTGTGATCATTGTGTCGCTCACAATGTCATGAAAATAAAGTTTATCTTCAAGTAAAATTTGAATTGTGGACCATAAGTACAGTGTGTGATCATTATAACAAATATAATGTCACATAAAAATAGTCTATTACGCTAGCACTAAGCTAAATGCATGCTAGAAAGCATGTAAATGCATGCTAGAAAGCATGTAAACAGCAAGCTAGAAAGCTTGTAAAGGCATGCTAGAAAGCATGTAAACGTCAAGCTAGAAAGCTTGCAAAGGCATGCTAGAAAGCATGTAAACGGCAAGCTAGAAAGCTTGTAAAGGCATGNATATAATGTCACATAAAAATAGTCTATTACGCTAGCACTAAGCTAAATGCATGCTAGAAAGCATGTAAATGCATGCTAGAAAGCATGTAAGCAGCAAGCTAGAAAGCTTGTAAAGGCATGCTAGAAAGCATGTAAACGTCAAGCTAGAAAGCTTGCAAAGGCATGCTAGAAAGCATGTAAACGGCAAGCTAGAAATCTTGTAAAGGCATGCTAGAAAGCATGTTAAATGCATGCTAGAAAGCACGTTAAGGCATGCTAGAAAGCATGTAAACGGCAAGCTAGAAAGCTGGTAAATGCATGCTAGAAAGCACGTTAAATGCATGCTAGAAAGCACGATAAGGCATGCTAGAAAGCATATAAGGTCATAGTGGGATTCAGGAGCTTAGGCTACACCATGTAATAGTTTTAAAAGCATAAGTATAAAGTCTGGTCCAATTAAGAGTTTTAAGAGAACATAAGTATAATTCGAGTCCAAGTAAAATGTATTTGAACACTTGTGTCAATGAGAAAATAATCAAGTATGTAACATGTAAACGCATAAAGCATTTGAGTAGGACAAATAATGTTTGAGTAAACAAGTAGCATGTTCAGGTAAAACAAGTATTGCATTCATGTAAAAACGAGCATGTATTCTCCCCCAAAATAGTTATAAAACAAGTAAAAATAGAGGGCCATGAACTCACCTCAGTAAGGCAATCTGAATGGAGTAAAGTCAAATAGTAATGTGTGATCGCACCGACACGTGACCTAGATTAGTATGGCATGTTTAGTTCACAGTTTCAGGTTTAAGACTCGATGGAGTTTAGATAAGCTTAAAAGTTTTAAAGTGTTTGTGTTGATGTTGCTTGTGTGGCAGCATTTAAGTTTAAAAAAAAAGTTTTCTAAGTGTTTGTAAGTATTGGCTCTTAGAAGTGTATAAGCATATAAGTCAGGGACGGAGCCAAGGGGGTGTCCGCGGATGCACGTGCACCCCATGGATTTTTTCGATATAATGTTAATTTTTGAAAAAATTGTCAATTTTTTCTAAATTTATCTTAAATGCACCCGGTGCATTAAAATGTGTCTCTAGTATTATTTAGTTCGTATACTTACAAATAAAAAATAAATATAAAATTTTGTAAAAGACCAAAGATGAAACAAGTTTAATAAATTAAAGCATAAAAGCCCAACGATGAATAGGTTTATTAATGAAACAAGTTTATTCATCATCCTAATAATTTAAAAAATCCCAAATTGAACCAACACCACAAAGATGAAACAGGTTCGTAAGTCGTAACATGTATCTTTCATTTGTTTATTATGTTTTTTAAAGTTTTCATGTTTTGATTGGTTGCAAGGGCGGACCTATGTAGGGGCAGGGGAGGGTCCTGNACGAAAATCAGGCATGACCAGTTTGTATGTTTTAGTTTTTCCGAAAATCTCATATGTTGCAAATTCCCCACTTAAAACTATATAACAACTTCAAGCCTCTTTAAAATAAGTGAAGCCTATATGTTTGTTTTAGGTTAGGTTTAATATGTACAAAATAGCCAAAGAAGCCGCGGATTGGAGTTTTACATTAAAATAAGTCAAAGGGGCCGCGGATTGAATTTTTATATCAACATAAGTCAAAGAGGCCGCGGATTGGATTTTTATATCAAAATAAATTAAAGAAGCTCGGATTAAATTTTTATATCAAAATAAGTCAAAGAGGCTCGGATTAAATTTTTATATCAAAATAAGTTAAAGAGGCCGAGGATTGAATTTTTACATCAAAATAAGTCAAAGAGGCCGCTAATTAAATTTTATATCAAAATAAGTCAAAAACAAATGAAAACCAAATAAGCTACAAGAAACAAAAACCAAACACAAATCAAATTTAAGTCCAACAAATTAGGAGTTAACAATAAGGGTGCGTTTGGTTCGTAAGTGGGATTGGAATTGGATTCGGATTTTGGAAAGGTTTGAAAGATGTGTTAAATGAAAAAAAAATGGGGCCCGTAGGTTTCAAGTGAAACCACCCAACTAAGGTAGGAATGAAATCTATCATTCCCAAATTGTGGGCCCCGCCTAGAAACCAAACATAGGTTTTAATCTTTCTTTCATTTCATTCCCTCCAAAAGCATGAACCAAACGCACCCCAAGTTTATTAATGTTATGCATTTAGCAATTGGTGACCCGCATAAACAAAAAGAACCAAACGCACCCTTCTGTTTGATCAAATGGGCTTCGGCTCACATGCACTTCTCGACACAAAACTCAACCCACCCAAAACTGTTTTTAGTTTTCGTCCAAACCAAAACAAATAGACTTTTAAGTTTTGAATTTAGCAAATTTGAGGGGCAATTAATTAAAATCTTACGCACCCCATTGTTGGCTTTGCCCAAACATTGGCTCAACACATTTAAGTCCAAGAACTTTGTGAGTATATTAAATAACCAAATAAGCTGAAAGAAAGATTATTAAGCACTTTATCCATATTTAGCCAATCTTAGTGTTTGTAATAGATTTAAGTTTCTTGTAATTCTTTTTAACCAAAAATGTCTAATAAGTACATGTAATTATATCTAAGTCGAAACGCTAAAACATAAGCTATAGCTTATTTTTGAAATGCTTATTTGTGTCTTAGGAGTTCAAGAAAACCACACAAGTGCAAAAACACAAATTTTTATATTAAGTTTCATGTGGGTCGATTGGTGTATGTTTTAAGAACACATAAATGACTTGCAATCTTTATTAATTTAACATAACTATTAGCATAACCTAGTTTTTGCAACAAATGTAAATCTAGAAATACACAAGTTTAGAAATTAAGAGAAATCCTTACAAGGATGTATGAGGTCGTGTAGAGTTAGGAAGAAGATCAAAAGCCCAAGATTACCAATATCACCAAGTGACTAATCACAACCCAAAACCTACTAAGCTTGCTCCAAGAATAATGTAACTAGTTTTTGTGTGAGAAAATTTGCAAAGTGGATGTGTGTTGCCTTGTGGTTTCCTCGGCTGTATTAGGAGAACAAAAGTTGGATGTTTTGACTCTATTTTAGTGTTTGGAAAATGGAGTGTAGCCATATTGAGCTCATTTCCCTATTAGATGTAATAGCCCAAGTGTTCTTGTGACATGCATGAAACCTTGTGAAAGCTTAGTACAATTTTGTGTGGATAGTAACTGTGGCCTTCGACAGTAGTTAAAGAATCAAAGTAGAAAGTTTGACTTTGCTTTCCATGCATGCAAAAGAGTGTGTGTACCAATCTAGCTAAGGCCATTTTTTATCAGTAATATCATAAGAGATTCCATGTGACTTGAATTTTTTTTTTTTAAAAAAAAAGAGCTTGTAACCTTGGCAATAAAAGTGGGCAGCTAAAAGTAATAAAAAAATGGATGATTTTATTAGAATGTGTACCCCGTGTATTTCGTGTCCCGTTGGGCTAAAGTGAAATTGCGGTGCTCCGATTTGGCAAAAATGCAAGAAATACATTTTTGTGGACGTTCTTATAAAAATAAAATAAAAACAAAATTATTGACTCTGAAAATAATTAATGAATTTAAGCCATTACTATTGTGGTGTCGTTACGCGTGCGGTGTCGTTATTCGAGGTAACCTCTCGTATTTGATCCAAATAAGTTCAGAAAAGTCCAAAAGTGAAACTTAAGAAATAATAAATATAATTTATTATTAAAAATCAGTATGGAAAATTTCGAATTGTTACAGTCTTCCCAGCTTAACAGGAATCGCGTCCGCGATTCAGTTCAAATTATCTGATAATGCAGTGTCTGAGAAGGGGTGATGACTGATGATACTCGTGATAGATTTGGGTCTCACCAGGCTGTTTAAGGGTTTCTCTTTGTTTGTAGGAGGGTACCTAGGTTTTCTGCTATTGGTTATCCCCTTGTTGTGATTTGGTGAGATACAATGATTTTTTAAGTAAGTTTAATAGGATGACAGTTCTAGTCTTAACTTCACGATGTTTCACAACCTTTTTAGTGTGGGCACCTCAAATTTCCTCGGTCCTAATCCCATATATGGTCTATACCCTAGTGGCACAAAGTTTCAACATGTTCTAATGTAAAAGGGATGGAGAAAAATTTTGTTCGGGAACTTGATTTGGGTAACTGTTTATACAAATTTGACCAAAATAACTTTATAATTATTACACATTTATTTTTTGGAATTTATTAGTTACGTAAGATGAAACTGTTTCACAAGATTTAAAATTTTGGTAAGATGGGTTTTTAATCATGGTGTGGACAACATTCTTTTTCACAAAAATTGACGTTTGACGTCACTTAACAAAATTTGATAAAATCTGGCCAGAAGAAGTTAACCCATCAAGATAGTAGTTCGTAAAGATATAACCACAAGTTTTATGGTTGATATAAACACATTTAAAGAAGGTCCTTAAAAAGAGAGCATTAAAGAAGAAGGTGTAGATGGGCATATATGTCTACCTATGTTTTAAATATCCAAGGACAGAATCTGGCTGCCAATGTAAGCAGGGTTCAATGTTTAATACCAGGTGAAGCTCAGTACTAAGAGGTATCATGACTGAAATGGTTGCACTAGTGATCTAAAAGGAATAAATCAGTCGTCACTATATTTGAGAAATGTCCTTGTTTCCAAGGGAAGGTTGTGTACCAATAGTCTCTCGATAGGCTAAGATTTCTAAGCATTCCGGTGTAGGAGTGGAGTCATATAAAGGAGAATTTTGAGTCTGAGTTATCTTAGAACTCCTAGAGGGCAAAATGCTCTAAGAGTGATGGTATATTGTTAACTTAGTTCAACGCATGTGCTACCAATAAGGGAATATAAATTGCATGGGACGAATGGGGTAACTTGTATAGGGGTGAAACAGTGTTAAGGCTTGGTAGGTTGTCATTTATGGTTTCAAGCAAAGGTGCGAGATTCATTTCTAATGTTTAGTTTATTTACAAAGGAAAATTATTAGATATCTTGTTACAAAACAGTTTGTAAAACAGTTTATACGGTAATAGAAATCGATTTATTATTTATAAAATAGTAACAAAAATGTGATTTAGTTTGTGATATAGTAGTAAGACAACAAATCGGTTTATAAACTCGTTTGTGAAATGGTTTGTAAAATAGATTATAGAATGTTAGGAAAACAATTTATTATTCGCCACAAAAATTGTAGTTTACTTTGTGATTTAGTAGCAAGGCAGTAATTGGGTTTAATAAATAATTTGTGAGATGATTTGTAAAACAACTTATTGGACAACATGAAAAACAATTCATTGTTCATAAAATACGTGTAAGGTCGAAAATTTTGATTTAATAATAGTAAAACATTTTGTAGGATAACCGCAAAATGGTCTTTAGGATAGTTGAAAACAGTTTGTATGCTAGTAGCAACACAATTTATTATTTTATAAGAGGGTAGCAGGGTAGACAATTGGTATTTCCGAGAGATGGGTGAAGGGTTTAGGGTATGTTCCAAAGATAGTTCGGGTTACTCCGTAAGGTCTTAAGGCTCCTGTTAGGTTATAAGCCCACTTATTGTATGTTTTCTAGATCTTGTCAAAGGTTCATTGGTCCTAGTAGTACTTCCATCAAGAGTTCTCCTCAAAGGTGCTATGGAGGGTCGTTCCTAGGACGGCTAGTGATCTAACCTGGTTTATTAATTGGGTGTAAGGTTTTGGGTAGAGGTGACTGTAACATAACCCGATTATGATGAAAAAGTATTAAGTAATATGTCCCTTACTTTTTGAAACTCTCAGAAATCAAGTAGAAAGTCAATCTGGACACTACTATATTATAACTACTCTCAGTATCGCAAAATTCACCTCTTAGTCGGACATAGGTGATCAGGCTATGTCTCACTGTGCCTGGTCGAATATAGGTGATCAGTCTATATTCCACCGAGATTCAATGAATTTTGAAATACTCAGCTCAGTTACAATAGTAATATGTCCCTTACTTTATGTAACACCCCCAAAATTCGTACAGCGGAAGACTTACAAGCTTTCGGGGTGCTACGTGAATTGATACCATCACAAGTATAGATAACAAGATAGCATAGATATTAATGTAAACCAAAGTCAACAAAAGTCAAAGTTTACATAAATCCATGGTCTTTAGATAGGTAAGCCCAAAATAGATAATAGAAAACAGGTCTTTATAAAAGCATTATCAGAGTTTCCATCGATGTCTCAAACCAAGCCAAGATCCAAGCCACATTGCCGTAGTCCATGTAGTGAAAGCAAGACTTCTAGTTACCTAAGAAATACATGCTTAAAAAGGTCAGCTTTCGCTGGTGAGTTCATAGGTTTAAAGTAAAAATCATACGGGACCTGAAGGATTTTAGCGCTATGTGTAACTAGAGCAGGCATAGACATCACAAACCAACCTCATCATAATCGCAATCAATAGTTTATCATCTTAGGCAAGATGAATGGTCATAGTGAGCGGGCCCCTCAACGGTCACTAGTCAGGCTACAACAAGGAACCACCCATTACTGCCCTGAATCTAGGCCGCAGCAGAGTCTATTCCAAACTAGGGTCAAAACGCCCTAGCTCTAGGTCAACGTCTACTTTCGTCTATCCTAAAACTAGTCTACACAGTAGCAAAACGAAGTAGTAGCAGGTCCAAGAAAAACGGCAGCATGTATTCTCCCCCAAATTTAGGAAAACCATTAAAAATGCGAGTAAAAAGTGGGGCTATGAAACTCACCTCGAATGTAGCAAGCAGAAATCAGGACAGATACGTAATTAGCAAAAGAAGGCAAGGCTAAGACTTCACAGCAACTACGACTCAGCACGACCTATTCATATATATAGAACTTAACTTAATATAGCTCTTGAAAATTAATTATTCCCCTTAATTCCCGAATAGTTTCCATTTATTTTCCGAAAGAAAACATTCTTTGAAAAGTTTTAGTTATCGCTTGGTATCGTTCGGTATCGTTTGATATGGGTACTAGAGACAAAGTCTCGACTCGAGTGAACTCACGCCAAATAACTCATCAAATAATATCATACTCGTATATTCAAAAATCCCTCAACGGCATATATCACGAATAAGTAAAATAATCCACATAGCACGTAGTAGCATTAAGAGCATATAGGGAGCCATCAATTAGCACACAAAAGGTCAAAGTCAAATGATATGACCTTATGGATCGATAAGTCATCGTACGAATGGTCGACGGCTTATCAAATTCGTCAACTTGATAAGTCCAACCATTTGCCGACTTACTTATTAGCCCTTAAGTTATATCATTAGTCGTAGGATGCATTTCTCGTCAACATGGTCGCTTAATGTCCTTATTGAGCTCCTATTGGGCTCGTCAGTCCAATAGGTCCAATAACGATATTAATGACCCGTTATCGATAAATAAATCCGGGACTTTACTCATATAAGGTTAACCTAGTCATCACCAAAGGAAAAATAAGCTTTGGACTTGTTTAGCGTGTGCTCGAATATTTAATAATTCACATCGAATAATTTACTTGTTTCGAACCCGTTATGGTCCCTTTTCAAGGACTTTTCCGTTAATAACTCGTAATATGAATTCGTTATTTATTTATTTAATAAAGTTCCGATAAATATTAATCTAACTTAATAGTTAATAGTTATCGTTACGTTATTATTTTATTTATTACGTTACCTATTTATTATATAAGTGAGTATATATACATATGTCATGATAAATATTCCATTTGACATCGCACTCCATATAACTTAACACCAAATAGTTAACATAACCCAAAGGTATAAAAATACAACACCAACACAAATACTTATCTGATTAACTACATAATCAATTCCCTCACCAAAACCATAAACACCTGAATCTCTCAAATAAACCTTCAGAAAACCTAAACCATCAAATATATTCATCACTATCACTTCACCAAACATCTCAAATAAAAACAAATCCACGTCCATATAATAATATCATCATTATGATATGGATGAAGCGGATTGCTATAACGATATAACCACCATATCAACAAACTTGCCACTGATTCTCCGTGATTAAATCTGTACACCAAATCATCATCTCAGAAATAACTTATAGAGGTACAAATGAATCTATGCGCAGCGCCAAATACAAAATATAGACTCCCGTGGTACTTTTATTGATTTATAACATCCTTTGGACGTATAAGAGTTATTCCCTGAATAAACTATAACCGAATGACTGTGACTATACCATGAACTTCTATTCGTAGAAGCGTACACAAGCTTAACTTAAACCATAACATTATTTAAAAAACAAATAAAAACGAATATATCCTAACTCATATCCACATTAACCTATATGGAGACATAAACGCTCTCAATTTGTGATGTTTTCACATATAGAATATGGATATGTCTATGTGATTGTAAGTATCAAGAAGAGTCTATATAACACGGTATACGGATACATTAACCCTTTTAGAATAGACCGAGAGACTACGATCGTTACGTTAGAGCCGATACCACTGTGCTCTGCAGCATTCTGCTCCTAGAAAATAATAAATATAGGTTATAGATGTTGTGACTTAGGCTTAATCTACTGTATAATTATTAATTTGGAATTTGATCTCTACTCTTCACTATTTGCGATAAAATATAAAGACCTACTCGCTACTTGAGATGCCGTTGAGGTCGCCTTGACTTCCTACGCTTGGCTATAGATACAACAAGGCCAGTTGCACCACTGCCAACTATTTAGGACTATCAGGAACAATACAGAGTCTACACAAGAAAGCTCCTCCTACCGCCGTCATGATCTCCACGGACACCGTTAGAGACCTCGAATAAATACCCTCAATCCGCGAATATATACTCCGCTTATTACGTTAACTTAATATATAATACCATCCACCGCTCTCAAAAAATAATCCGACAACATTACCCACGCCTAAACCACTAACTCAACCCATAACTAACGTACATCCACCAACCCCACCCAATACCCTCAATCTCAACCACTATCCACCCCAAAACAAATATAAGTAACGTACACACCCCCCCCCCCCCCTCAATATATAACCAAAACACCCGCGAACCAATCAACCCCTCCAACCCAATCACATGTCTAAAAAAACCCAAAATAAAATACCACAATCATAATATACAATAATCACTATCTAATTTTATAACTAAAATAATAATAAATGAATAAAAAACTATCTGAGAACTTATCATTCTATTTACGACTATCTCATGATCATCCCATTCAAACACTACTACGTATGTTTATTATTTTTATTCAGTATACAAATTAAGTAATATTTATTTTTTATTATTTTTGACCCTTTTTCTTCCATTTTTCGCACCCCAGCCACCAACCACCGTGAACCATTTTTTTATTTTATTTTTATTATGTTATGTATTTAAGTTGTTAATTATTAATTGTATTTTCGATAATTTTACCTAATTAATTTATTATCAATATTATTTTATATATAATATATTAATAATACATGTTTATGAATATAGAAATATAATTTAGGTCTGAAAATATTTAGTATTATATTTTATATCATTTAATGTTTCTTCAGATATGTATTATATTATCTCAGATTGTTATATTAAAACCTATATATATATATTGTAACGATCTAAAATAAATGTATTAATATTATTAAANTCTCTCTCTCTTTGTCCTAGCCGCCGGCCACCATCACCACGCCACCACGCCGCCCACCAAACTACACCCACACCACCACAACACTCAAAAATCACCTTCCCTCACCTAGTGTAGTTCAGCCCCTCCAAAAAACATTTCCTAAACCCTTATTTTCTACTACCACCGCCGCTCTAATTCGTCACCACCACCTCTTTACTTGGTCTATACATAGAATACCAAAGGAAAAAGGTAGGGAAAAGGTATTTTATCGCATGGGTTGACTCACGTACGAGTCAAACCTCACGTATTTCTTCATCGTGCGTACAGAAGGTTGGATGGGTTTAATGATTTTTCACACCTTGGTAGTTTGGCTATCGATTTGGAGGGTTGTTTGGATCGGATTTGGTGAAACCCGGGTCAACGTGGGTCCAAACCCCCACGATTTGTTGATGTTTTTCTTATTCTGGTCACTAGTTGAGTTGGTATATGATTGGTTATGTTTAATGATTTTTTGAGATGATATGGATTTATTTCTTGAGGTGTATGGTGTTTTGTTGTTTGGGCGATTGGTAGACTCGGCCTAGCCGAGAAGAGCCCAAGCCGAGACCCTAAGGTCACGGAAAGGGTTTGGTTTGGCTCGTAGAGGGGTCTCAAAAGCCGAGACCTCATGGTTCATGGTTTGGTCCTAGTAGCCAACTCGTGTTAATTGTTTGGTTTCGTTATAAGTTTAGTTATTTTTTGACCTATTTGAATTAGCTATATGGTAATATGAAACTTGCGGTAACTTAAATTAGTTGATAACGTTACAATATTAGAAGTGACGAAATATAATATATATTATATATATAATATATATATATAGTATATATATATATATAAATATTTATATAAACAATTAACACGATGGTTAGGCTACTAGGAGACCTAACCATTGACCAATGATAATATATATCCATTCTCATAGCTTTGACTACTCTACCGAGCAATCTCAAACCCCTTTCCGAATCCTATTAAGGGTCTCTGGCTTTGGGCCTCTTCTTTTATTATTCTCCCTAGTAATATTATATATATATAAACACAGTACCTAAATATTTTAGTTGTGAAGGGATGTTGAACGATATATTAATTGTTTCGGTGATTAAATTGAATAATGAAAATTTGAGGTACTAAATTGATTGGCGGGAAAATATTTGTTGTGGTTTATTGATTTCTTTTGACGTTAAGAGTTATGTGAATAATTATTGATGATTGACTATATGATTATTCGTGAAGTAAATGTTCTTGTTATATATATATTTATTGTGACTAACGTTTGTTGATTGTGTTATTGAAATGTAGTGCTTGGTTTTGAATTCCGGAGTGTATAAGGATGGGAACTTTTAGAATGACGGAGATAGGTTAGTACGAGAGCCGTAAATCGGCCTCGATTGTGAAGTTTGGAAAGTGTGTATGATTATCGGGATATATTATTGGATTGCTTTATATTTTATGACGTTATGATTGATCACCTTGGTGCACGTTGGAGGTCGCCTTGTACTCCTATCTTGGTTGGCTTCAACAACGCCGTGATCATGAACTTTGGACTTGGACTAGATGTGGACCAGGAAGTCATGACTCGGACACCGTGGACTCGAACTAATATCTATTAGCGCCGAGTCTACCAATACGAATTATATTACCCGAAAATACAAACAAACATACACAATATACACCTCAAGAAATTATAATCCATATCATCTTAATAATTATAAACAATAAATATACCAAAAATCACAAAATAAATAACAAACTATACAACTGTGCGTGAGACAAAAGAATAAGAAATTAAACATCAACAAATCTGATGGGTTCTGACCACGGTTTGACCAACGGGTTCACCAAAATCCGAATCCAAACAACCTCAATAATCGATATACCAAACTAATGACCAAGTGTGAAATAAACATTAAACCATCAACCTTTTTGCTACCCAATGATTTAAATGAAAATACGTGAGGTTTGATACTCGTACTGTTAGAGTCAACCCTATGAGCGAAAAATTACCTTTTCCTACCTATCTTCCTTTATTGATATTCTATGTTAACTATAGACCAAAGTAAAGAGGTTGAGGTGGTGAACGATAATTAGTCAGGCGGTTAGTTAAGTAGAAATTATGGTTTATTAGGATGGTATTCTGGAAGATAGCTGCAGCGAATCATTTAACACTAGGTGAAAGAGGAAGGTTATTTTGTATAACAGTATGTTGTGGTAGGTAGTTATGGTGGTGTAAGGTTTATGAGTGGGCGGCTATATATATAGGTGGTGCGTTGTGGATGGTGCCGGCGGCTAGGACAAAGACGAGAGATGAAAAATGTGGTGTTGAAGATGAGAAATGAAATAATAAATTTTTAGGGCGTTAGGGTATTTTACTTTATAATATGTTATAGGTTTATATTTGGCCGAAAATGAGTCACCTTCCTCTAGTAATAAATTATTTACTATCTAGAGAGAGAGAGATGTGGTGTTGAAGATGAGAAAATGAAATAATAATTAGGGTTAGGGTTTTTAGTATAGAAAGTTTAGGTATTTGGCGAAAATGGTCCCTCTAGTAATAAATTTTACAAACTAGTGTAAATGGAATACCCAAAACTTTTATTTTTCTTACATCTCTCCCGACACATATATTTTATAAAGTTTATAAGAATATCGGTCGCCACACAAAATCATTTAGTACCCACCGTTCGCATTTAAAACAATTCCTCGTACGTTAAAAGAGTTCGTTTAATAGATAAAATCTCCTCAAAACGTTTTACCACTCACGGCTCAGAAAACTAAATTAATACTCAAAACAACCGTAACCGTTATTCATCAAATACGCATTTTATTAAGGTTCCTAGTGCCAAAGTCAAGTAGTGCTTATAACGAAGTACTTAAATAGCCTAATTAGTACGTAAAGAAATATACGTTTTCTCATAATTTCCAAACTTTCTCACGAAATTCCCAAGACTCAATTAAAATCACCGATAATTCAATTCTCACTTTTATAAAAAATGTAATGCGGTGAATTTGAAAAGTGTCCCGAGATTACCAGTTGTCACACTTTAAAAGAAGATGTTTTAAAATAACTAAGGCAGTAGGCTTGGCAGGCAGGCATGTGGCAGTCATAGAGTTTTGTTTTTGTAAATGTAGTTATAGTCCAGGTTTTAAAATATACCCAGTTCTCTATAACCAAGGCTCTGATACCAATATGTAACACCCCCAAAATCGGGTCTAGCGGAAGCATACATGTTACTGGGGTGCTATTAAATTGGATCACAACACATAGTAGAGAGAACGGATTTACCTTATCCGTTTTAAACAAAATTTTCATTAAAAGGTTTAAATAAATTTAAAACATCATTCGAGTGTGGAAATACAAGTCCATAGAAGAATTTATGCGGTCCCAGATACATCAGGGTAATCTATGACCATGCCATGCCATACCAAATGCCTTCAACAGTTAGCTATCGCCTTAAACCTGAAAATACATGCTAAAAAAGTGTCAACACGAGGTTGGTGAGTTCATAGGCTTATGATAAAGCAGTAAAAGTAATGTGAATTCATTAGAAAGCTTTTGTGATCATTGTGTCGCTCACAATGTCATGAAAATAGAGTTTATCTTCAAGTAAAATTTGAATTGTGGACCATAAGTAGAGTGTTTGATCATTATTACAAATATAATGTCACATAAAAATAGTCTATTACGCTAGCACTAAGCTAAATGCATGCTAGAAAGCATGTAAATGCATGCTAGAAAGCATGTAAGCAGCAAGCTAGAAAGCTTGTAAAGGCATGCTAGAAAGCAGGTAAACGTCAAGCTAGAAAGCTTGTAAAGGCATGCTAGAAAGCATGTAAACGGCAAGCTAGAAAGCTTGTAAAGGCATGCTAGAAAGCATGTTAAATGCATGCTAGAAAGCACGTTAAGGCATACTAGAAAGCATGTAAACGGCAAGCTAGAAAGCTTGTAAAGGCATGCTAGAAAGCATGTTAAATGCATGCTAGAAAGCAC
>LBNU01024284.1:48742-71925 GCA_014162995.1 Artemisia annua | reverse complement strand
TAGATGAATCTAACCCCTCTAATCCTAGAAGTACAAGAGAGAACACAAGAATCACCACGAACAAGCTCTAAAATGAGTAGAAACTAGTAGAAACCAAAACAAACCATACACCACAAGTCCTACAATCCCTATAATGTAACCATGACTCTTGATACCAATTGTAGGATACTAGATAAGCTCACAAACACGTTTATGCTTGTGGTTTGGTTCGTTGTAAGTAAGAAAAAGAAGAAAGAAATGTAGAGAGAGAAAGTTAGAGAGAGAAAGAGATGAAGCCTTGAGAGAAAACCAAAAAAAAAAGAAAATAGAATTATGAGAGAAGGCTTACCCTCTCCAAGGATGGAGAGGGCTTATATGTACAAGAGTTTTGCCACTTGGGCTGCGGATCAGGTATACAGTGGGTAAAGACCCGTCCTTCTTCCGCGAACTAATCTACTTCTAAACTACGTTTAACTAACTATTGTAACTACTACGAGCTAATCAATGCTTAATCATATCAGGGGTGACCGAATCTTTCTTATACAAAAACGTATTCCTAACACTTATCCAACAAACCCGTGTTTATCATATCCCTACACCTCACGTTACAACCCTTTGGAAAGCCCTCTTTGATAGTTTATCTTAGGTGCTTACGCCTAATGCTTGACGGCGTCACCTCCTAAGCCTTGACGGCCGCTCATGGGGTACTCGTTCCAGCAAGATTCAGAGACTTTGTGCGTTTTCTTCACTTTTGATGCTCCAAAACGTCCAAAATGCTTCCTTTTCCAGATTTCTTCTCAAAAACTACCTAAAAGACAAAAGGAACGATGTACCCAATATTGATCAGAATTACGATTTAGGGCTAAATGACCCCCATAAAGCGGTACACTTTTCGCTCTCAAATACCTTACACTTGAGATTTGCTTGTTCCTCAAGAAATGCGCTTTTATTTATCAAAATACAAAGTAGGAGATTAAACATTTAACCCACTAATATTAAACAGAATAAATTCACAAACAAAATAGTCTATTCACCCTATCAAACTCATAAATAAGCAGAGAGATTACATACTTAGCATCCTCACAAGTAAGCATAGAGAATATATTGAAATAGAAATACCATCCACATCTCCATCATAAAGAAGATACAAATATACTCACAAATATAAAACATGACACCACAAAACAACAAATAATATACTCATCTGAAAAATAAACATGTCAATAAAGACCAAAAATAAATTAACACAATAGGCTGAGAGGAAAGGATCAAAAAAAACCTATACATAACATTAGGCGTAAGAACCTAAAGATAAAAACTATCACACTCTCACCAACAAAGGTACCGTAACGTAGAGTGAAGGAACGATCATGAAAACATCGGATATGTGATACACGTGTTAGGAATAAGTCTCTACTGTATAAAAGGATTCACCAAGGCCCCATCCACCCACATACCTATGACTTAAGCATCTGATACCACGTACGCCTCGATATACATTACAACAAAATAGTATACGCCTTAAAAAGCTCAAGTTTAGAACGTATCTAAGAATAGTTCGCCGCGCATCAAAAAGACAAAGCGACGGAGTCTAAATCACCCATATCAAACACTAGATCCGCAGCCCAAGTGGTCAAACTCGCCTAAGACCAACAATAGCCCTCATCCCATACATATTAGAGAGATACGCCTATCTCCTCCCATAATCTATTTTACATCTTTTTTATTATTAGGTTAATCCTATCAAGGCCTTTCTCTCTTCTCTCTAAACTTAAAACTTATCATCTACTACACTCAACTCATATCTCACTATTCAATATCTTTTCAATTACTCTAAACCCGGAAACCAAACAACAAGACAACAAAAATAACACAGCTGATATTAGTAGAAACTCCACCCCTATCATCGTCAATCCTACAATGGTATCAAGAGTTTCATGGTTACATTATAGGGATTGCTAGGACCTTGGTGGTGTATGGTTTGTTTTTGGTTTCTACTAGTTTCTACTCATTTAGAGCTTGTTCGTGGTATTTTGTGTTCTCTCTTGTACTTCTGTAGGATTAGAGGGGTTAGATTCTCTGTTTATCAGTTGGTTGGACTAAATCACGTTTGAGTAGTGTACGAGTTTGGTTTGGAACTTTGGTTCTGCAGCGTTTTCCCGTTAAAAAAATATCAATTATAAAACAGAAGCACAGTAACAACACTAACAATGAGGAATTCAAGTCGAGGATTAACGTAAACTTAGCGGTCTTCAGTATATAACAAGTAGTGGAACAGCGAAACATACGCCAGTACTTAAATAGTAAACCTCGTTCAAAAAGCAGAGCTTAAAATGCCCAGCATATATACTACCACACGCGGTATTAAGTTATCTCACGCGAGTTACATATAACAAATAGGTTATCATTTGCTGCACGTTCTCTGTCAGCGTTATAATATTATCAGCGGATGCATAATCACAACAAACCGGATCACTCCATGTCTCGCGGTTACTGTCCCACAGCGGTTACATGTCAGTGGCTAAGTCTTAGCGTTAAAGTTTCAACATCATTACATCAGCAGGTTTACTCTTCAGTGGGTATTGTTACTAGCGGTTACTCTGTCAGCGGTTACATTGTCCAGCGGTTACTGTACAGCGTCTGTACCTTTTCTTTAGCGGTTTTCCTGTTGACTTTAGAAAAATCCGGGAAGAACTCGATCTCGGTTTAGCAAGTCACGTGTGTTGTAAAATCCCGTCCTAACGACCTTGTCATCATACGTACTGTAACCATCTATTGATGATATTCAAGCCTGCTGGTACGACACTCGACCGTCCAATGCATAGAAAGGAACGGACTATGAGTTCTTGGTCCACAAAGAACTTCGCTTGTATTGTCAAGGTTTAAAGGAAACATGGGAGACATTCTGAGATCAATTGATGAAGGGCCGGTTCCAACGATGGTTTACTACCAGAGGATGTTATCTCCACTGGTGATGAGGACCAGTACACCTAGCGCAACCCTTGACAGACCTCGTACGTACAATGACTCCTGAACATCGCAAGCTGAAAAGAACACGAATCATGACTGCCCCGAACAACCCATATAATCGCCGACTTCAAACATTGGTATCAAAAAAGCGCACTACCAACACAGGGCCTCTAGCCAAAGCGACACACTCATACACCCAACTCGATATACCCTTCCAACACTGAGCCCAACAAGCTGGTTTGGAGCACATGTCAAAAGTCCTCTAGCTGGTTCTGAATTTAACAAAGGAGAAGATCGTGGAGTCTCAATTGTCGATGAAATACTGACACTTTAAGATGACACACTGGTAAAGAAATCAACTCCAAATAAACTACTAATAGTCACGACCTTTTCCACCAAGACTTGTCGTACCCTGAACAATGAACCATATGATCAGAAACTAGAACAAAACATGACACCAACATCCAACTCAACTCAAATTGTCAATAAGCAAGTGTCACCACAGAATGGGATTACATTATATGTCACGAGCACTCGGGTGAAGACTAACAAAGGAACACCCGCACCAAAACCACCAACTATGAGCAAACTCTAATCGCTTATTCTGCCAACACACATGTATAGAGAAAACACCACGCCAACACTGTAACCAACAAATGTCCCCGTCAGCTAAGATACGAAAAAAAGTATACATCCACTCGAATGATCCTCATGCTTTATCTACCACATCTATATGTATCAACCCAATTACTACACAACAAAACCCAAGACTGACTATCAAAATCAACCCCATACAAAACTCAACAACACATCACAGCAACAACAGACATCAGTCTTACTCTGGTCAAACTCAACCCTAGCAATCTCAAGCAAAAGTGTCAAAAAACCCAACAAATATCAACAACAAGATCAGAGGAAATCTTCCTACACACTGGACCACAACAAGAGAAAATGATACAAATACTCCCAATTCAAGTCTTATCAACTAAAACTGGCCTCACCACCCCTTCAGGAAGCACACTCTTCCTCAACAACACCAAATCACTCAATGAAACACTCATACAAATCCACGTCTAATTCTTGCTGTTGTGGAAGAACAATGGCGTGTTTGTGGTTTCAAGGACAAACGACAAAAAAAATGTCCGAGGAAAATAGGTACTAGAACAGAAATATGGGAAAAAAGACATTGTCACCCCTTGGCAATCAAGGACCCAAGGGAGCAAAATCAACAAGTGTAATAACTAATGGTAGGGCTAGGTCAATATATGCAAGAAACTGCAACTGAAAACCAAAACGTCCTCAGGAAACTCCGGACTTACATTCAAAAGATAAAGATGCTATTGATGAAAGCACTAAAGGGAGCCGAATGGTGTTGAAATGGACGGGGAAACAGACTGCTCTTTCTTGATGGTGAATGAAGGAAATTTACTTTGATGCCTGATGTGGATGATCAACCACGTCCACCGGATCTGCTCTAAAATGACAGCCACCCACCCAAAGAACAATACATCTCCAGGCATGAAGATATTGTAAGACTGCCACTCTTCGATCCTCTGAGAATGCCTTTGGACTGATGAGAACACCTAACTCTGCACAAAACCCATCTTTATGGCCAAAATTACATCTGCACCCCCAGCTCAAACCATCGGCACAACTACAAATCCAGCGACTTCCCAAAATCATATCCAATACACAAATTTCTCGGGAGACAGATAACTCCAAAAAAAACTATTATGACACATATGAAAACAAGTGCCAAATCATCAAACAATCCAAACGGGAAATACATCAGATCAGACAAACGGAGGTGGATGTGAAGATTTTCCTTGATAAGCCAGAATGGAATTTTGGGACTTAAAGGGGGACGACGTCAAGAGGCCGTCAGGAAACCCTAGCACGGCGAGGTGACGACATCACAACCCAAAGATGGACGCCGTCAGATCTGTTTTCCTATATATATTTTCACAATTTTCATTCATTGGGTGGAACTTTTTAGAGAGGAACCCTAATACGAATTTTAGCAGTTTTTTCAAGGTTTTTTACCTTGAGATCTTCCATGTTACATTGAAGATAAGTTATCAGTTAATCATTCAATATGTCTATGTGTTGTTTGATTCTATCTTGTTATTGTCTTTTGTTTAACATGCTAGGCTAGGTTTTCTTCGTGTTTGCTTAAGTCTAATGAAACCTAACTATTAATTATTGGTTGAATGGTGTGTTATTAATTGTATTGGATGAATGTTTATCGATGTTAGGCTTAAGAAAACTGGCTAACCTCCTATACGGTAACTTGCTTGAACGTATTAAGAAACATGATCGGATGTGTACTACGATTATATAGTTGTATTTAATGCATGAGCGAATTCTAGTGATCCCATGTTAGGAGCTTTTAGTCGGCTCGACATAGGAGTGAAGTAGGAGCTTATAGAGTTGGGGAAATTCGTACACACCCCCACGACTGGTATTAAGGAATGCAACCCGTCATCCACGCAATTATAACACACTAATCAACCGGTAAAAGATAGTTAGGGAGTAATGAAATCTAAGTAAACACACTTCTCTCCATATAAGTTTTCACAACTATTTTATTTTCGTTTATTTTATTTTATTTGCATTTGTAGTTATTTGGGTTAGTTGACTAGCAACTAATTCTGCCTACTCCTTCAAACCCGAGATAATTTTACTTGCTTTCCTAAAAACATAAAATACAAAAAGAATCTTCCCTCACCCTTAGACCTATTAGAGTAGCTTTTCAATCCTAACGACACTATTCCCCTAGAGAACGATCAATCCCCCGGTACGTGCCACTACACTATACTACATCGGTTAGGTACACTGCCTGGTGGGGATTTCAAGCCTCTTAAGATCCCTTGAGAGGTAAAACCTGTTGTAAGGTCGCAAAACCACGCATCAGCCGGCCATAGGGGAGAAAAAAAGGGGAAGCCTAAACTTGTTCACCAAGTTTACTTAGAGTTATACTATGATTATGATTTATCATAATCCTCATAACTTGGAAAAATAACACACAAAATTGATCGTCCAAGATACCCTCTTAGGGTTTATTGGTCATTTTTCATATAGCAAACAAGATCGTTGTTCGTACTTGATAGTGAAATCAAGGAACTAGCATTCGAGTAATTATGCGAGGACGTTCATTAGAGGTCATCTATTTTGGTGACTTAGGCGTTTTCGTGGGTTCAGGGGAACCAAGATCCGTTAGTTGCTCTGTTGTTCAACCGATTAAGCTACAAGAGGTAACATTTTATGTTAATTAATTTAATCATTATACATCATACGAATCCACCATTTTGGGACCTTATACGCTGCGTTTATATATGCTTATATATGTTATATTATATGTAAATCCGAACAGTGGCATCACGTGCCATCATATGATGTTCTTGGTTAGTGTTGTATACGTAGTAGTGGTCAAAAACACGTTTTTTTTGCGTGTTTTTTTTGTAACGATTTTGGACAGGCCTTAAGGCACTTAATTTTGTAAAAATCGACCCTAATTGGTCTTAAAAATCAGTGTTTGAGAACCCTTAGGGGAAACAAACGACCAAACAACCCTTTTGGGGTTTATGTTTTTTCTTTTATCTTTAATTACTTTTTAATATTCATCCAGGATGAATATTAGACTTTGGGTAATTACCGTTTAACCCCTTTAATGAAAATACTGCCGGATTTTCATTTCCTCTTCATTTCTATTTCATTTCGTGCACTCGTTTATTATTTCCGCTTGCATGTTCTGTTTAGTGTGAAAGCTATTGTGTTGTCTACACACAAATCCTTTCAGGTTAAACAACCGCACTCTTAGTATTTAACGTATCCACGTATGTAGTTTTCATGAAACATCGTATTGACTAGATGTTTAATATTTATGAAATGTATTCTAGAGTTTTTATGATTTTCGGAAAGGGTCAAGTACATATTTTAGTTAATACGTTACGTATCTGCAGGTCCATACGGCATATAGGACATAGTCCTATACTGCGTATGCACGTATACAACATATTGGGTCCAGACCTATATGGCATATAACAGTGTTTAAAAAAGATATTTCAGGGCATTTCATCAGGTTTATCGGGTTCACCTGATAACAAACAAGTTAGAACCTTAACCTGGCCCTATTAGACTATTAGGTCAACCTGATAAGCTAAGTTGGACTCGACTCAACCCGATCTTNTATTTATAAGCAAAATCATTTGCAAAGGACAAACTACCAAAATAGGTAACATAACATACCAATTTGTAATAAAGGAAACCTAACACTCAAGGTAATTGTTGATATTACCACTAGTGGTAGGTTCATGTGGCACCACCATCACTTGTGGTATCCACCACACCCTTCCTAGGGCCACGCGTGAAAATAAAGTCTTGAAAATGGCTTAGTAGTGCAGACCATTAAATTTTTTTGTGTGTGTGAGAATAGGTATATTGTAAGGTATGTTTGCATTAAAGCGAGAGGCATTTTTTATGTGTTTTGTTCGGTTGTCTCCTCAACGCCTATCTGCTGGTTGGTTTGCTGAAAGAAGTGAATACTGAGGTGACAGAGGTTGGTATACTGACCACTACATCTAGTCTAACAGTTTCACGGTTAAATCAAATCAATGGAAAAAAAATAAAATAAAAAATAAAATCAATTTATGGTCACAAGGACCAAATCTTGAATTTTAAAAAAATACAAGGACACCACACACACAATTACCAAAAACAAAACAAAAAAAGGACCCGAACGCGTAAAAAAACCGAATTCAAAAAACAATTTGACATCCGCCTTTCTTTATATCCACAATCCAATCCACACTTCTATATAAACCCCCCCAAACATATAAACAAAAAATTCGTCCCCCAATTTCAAATTTTCATTTCACATTTTAAAAAAAAAAAATCTTTTGTACCAAATTCAATTCGACCACGTGACGTCACTTTCTAGGGCTTGTTTTTTTTTTCAAAGATCCGGTCCGTACGATTCGATTATTGAACCGGTGAGTTAATTGTTTTAATTTGTTCAATCTGTTTCTATTATTATTATAATTATAATTATTATTATTGTGTTAGTTGTGGTTTTTTAATCTAGTTTTGAAATGGTTAAGATTAGGGTTTCGTTGTGTTTAAGAAATTTGTCGGTGGAAATGGGGCTCGGTGATGTGTTATAACTGGAAATAGGTTTAGGTTTTATTGCCGAGACGCGTTAGATTTAGTCGTTTAAGAATGTGTGTTTGTGATAGGGAAATAAGTTGTACCGGGTATGTTCGTGTTCGTTTGTTGATGGTAAGCGATGGAAATTGCTTGGGTGTAGCGTTTAAAGTATATAGTATGTTACTATGTTTATAGTTTATCTTTAATGTAAACGAATCATAAGGGATAGATTCTCAGTAGGCGAGAGTGTGTGACATCTGTTCATGTTTTTCTATACATAAATGTCCTGTAAATGCGTGTTTATTTGAAGCCCTGGGCACCACGTAGTATTTAAAGGGTTTATTTGTTGATATATGTTGGTCTTATCGGTTACCATGTTGGTTGCTTGGTCGAATAAGGAAACCCTTTTTTCGTAGTTGATTTATTTTGCAAGAACAAACAATCCTGAACCGTAGTTGTGTATTTTAGTTAGTTAGTTGAAAGAATTAGTAGTTTGGCTTTGGTCAGTTAGTGTGTTACGCACCTCTGTGAAACAACTTTTCTACCAGAAACACATGTGGGCTATTGCATAATTGGTTTTCCTAGAGGTAAACCTTTACTACATAATATCGTAAAATTATAGGGTGGATTTGGATGTTCTGCAAACCTACTAGTTCCTGTGTTTTTGACAAATCCAGTTTTTTTAAGGGCCAAAACTGATTATCGAATTTGAGAAGCATTGCTGCAACAAAACTTACTTTTTAGGATAAATGCGTAGTTTCCTAACTTTCACTGACCTTGATCACTTTGTTGCAACTAATTACTTTTTGTTACGAGCGTTGGGGTAATCACTTTGAAAACACACATTTTACTACACAATGTTTTGCTTGTTTGTGTATCTCTTATCGATAAGTTCATGAAAACACAATGTTAGTTTCTAGCCTAATAGATACAACAAATTACTTGGTAGCAGATTGTCATGAAAGAAAAGATGTTTGCATTAGTAAGTAGAGTAAAAGTCAAAGTGCTATAGATAGTAGATGACTCATATTCAACTATTATTTAGTTATTTTCTTCTCCTTGATATTCAACATACCATTGGAGTAGAAAATCAAACACCGTTTATGCGTTTATGGTGAGGGGTCATGAAAGTGAAATTATTGTCAATTTTAAGCACCATAACTGAAACTTCTTATGACAAATCATGGGTGTTCTGCATCTATTTAGTATTGACTAGACTCAAGGTTCATGGCAACGTTCTCTTCTATTTTGGAATGGGTGATCATGTTGGGTGGAATTTCTTATCGTGGAATTACACATTATTAAAAAAATTTGGCTCTGTTTAAGGATTGTGATGCAATAAACAAGATGTCAAGAATTCATAGAGCTACTTATTTTGTGCATGTAAGGGGGTGTTTGGATCAGCTTATTGCTGGTTGCACTTATTTGATTTTGGAACAGCTGATAAGTTCACATTTTAGAGCTTATGAGCTATCATCTTAAGCTTGTGGCTTACTAAGTCCATAAGCTCCTGTTGATAGGCTCAAAAGCTCTAAAAAAGTGTGCTTTTCGACTTTTCCAATATAAAGCAAGCCTGCTAGCTGTAACTAAGCTACTCTAAACACCCCATTAGATGACACACTACAAATTTCTCTATGAATGCTCAACATCTTGTTTCTGTAACAATATGAAATTGCTAGGGAAGATAGCTAAATAGAAATTATGTATGTGATAAGAGATCCAAAAAAAGCTGTTCCAATAAGTTTTGGTCAATATTACATAATTTTGATGAGGTATGTGGAAACAATGAGATATATTGTGAAAATGGAATCCCATAAGAGATAAGAGGATAACGGACTATCAAATGTAAAAGGAGACCAATCTCTGCATTTGGATCCTTTGTTATTTGGTAAAGTTCCCTGTTTTACATTTACTGTGTTACTTCAGTAAATAAAAAAAAGTTCTGGTCTACATCTGGTGCCAGAAGAACCATATTAGGATGGTTTTTGTAGTTTGAGTGACACCATGGTTGTATCCTATATGTGTGTAATTTTCTGTTGAAACAAAATTATGTTTCTAGCGTCGTTTCCCTGACTCTATATGCTGATTGTCATAAATTCATAATGTACTTGGGATGATCTTTACACTCGTTAATTTATAAATTAAGCTCAATGACATTATTCCGAGTTTGTGCTCCATTTTGCTATATGAAACTTTTCCCATAACTGTAATAATCTTTTACTGATGCAACTATATAGGATTCCTGCACTGGAGAACTTTTGCAATGATGCAACATGAGATGGAGTCCCAGATTCATTATCTTGAACAAGTAGCATACAGTTCAGTGCTACGAGCTTTTAAAGCACAGTCTGATGCCCTTTCGTGGGTACGCGTTACAGCTTTCTACAAATCACTTCCGTCAGCCTAAATTTGTTTTTTTCTTTGCTAATTATATGGAATACTAAATACTGTTATTAAACATTATCAGGAAAAAGAAGGATTAATAACAGAACTTCGAAAAGAGCTGCGAGTTTCTGACGATGAGCATAGGGAACTACTTGCCAAAGTAAATACCGATGAAATCATTACAAGCATCAGGGAGTGGAGGTCCTCTGGTGGGACCCGCAGTGCAATGCTCAACATTCCCCAATCTATCCATGACCCGATGAGTCCAACAATTTCAGCATCACGGAAGAGGCAAAAGACAAATATGCCCCTGTCTTTACCCTCTCAGTCATTTCCTGGCTTGGGAAGTGGGATCCAGACCCCTAAACCTGTAAGTTCATAAATTTTGATTTTGAGTGTGATATTAAGTAATGGCTTAATACTCTTTGACTGATGGGTCATCTTGAATGTCTGTGAAGTCCCCAAGGTACCCGTTAATGGGGAGAACTCCAAGGGGAATGCCTCCAAATCATGGCTCTTCTGTTGTCCCTATAGCAAATGAAGCCAATGATGCGGGTACAAGAGATTATTTAGTCGGAAGGAAACTGAGAACAAGATGGCCTGCGGACAACACATTTTATGAGGCTGTCATAGTGGACTATAACCCTATACAGGTATGTCCAACATTCATTTGGCTCTATTTGGTGGCTGTAAATACATTTTTGTCAGACTAGGAATGTGATGCTAAATGGGCATCGATGGGCATAGATGGGTCTTTTATGTTTGTGCCACATCAATGTAGGCAACATGTTCTAAATTATTAGAAATTTGAACTTGTTATTTCTTTCTTACAAGCTTTTGATTATTATCATGTTTATCCCAGTTCACGTTTTGAGATGTGATAAGATAGTGTTTTTGCTCCTTTTTGAAGCTGCTTTATTGTCCAATAACTCTTGGCTTCCCCCTTCTTTGAAGTTGTTTAACTTTTTTTTTTTTTTTTTTTTTTTTTTTTTTTTTTTTTTTTTTTTTTTTTTTTTTTTTTTTTTTTTTTTTTTTTTTTTTTTTTTTTTTTTTTTTTTGTGGGATTTAATACGGTAAAAATTCACTCCCTTAACCACAACTCCCCTGTTACTTATAGCCTTACTTTGGTTTACATCTCATACATGAAATTCCGAGTTGTGAGAGTTTGACAAAAATGTAAAAACTAAATTTCCTTAATTTTATTAGTGTTGTAAAAATCGGCCTAGGCGGCTGATTAATCGGCGCCTAGGCGTTAGGCGGGGATTAACCGCCCAATTTTAGCCTATCCGGTCTTGTTAATCGGGTTGATAAAAAATCTGTCAATGCACCGATCAATCAAACAAAAATTGGCGAAATCTGACAAAAATCGGCTAAATTGGTCATTGCGGGTCACCTTTTTTTAAAAATTGAAGTTGAGGTTTTTTTCAATATACCTCGTATTTTCACAATTAATCGACACAACCATTCAGACACACCTAAAGAGTGATTTAGCACAAAATTTGAAGGTATGCTCGTTTTTCTTATTTCAATTGAATGTTTATGACACTAATTGAATTCGGAAATTGATTTCTGAAAATTAATTGAACCATTTGAACGTTGAACTTTAATGTATTTTGGAGCATTTTATTTGTGTCATACATATAATTTCAAAAGGCGGTACCCAGCCGCTTGACTAGCGCCTAGTGGATTTTACAATCTTGCTTTTAGGTGAGCTACCCTTTTATGTGATTCCAATACGTCCAGTTTTTGTTGTTTTATGATCCACTATTTAGCGCTCAGGCATTGTTCCAGTTATGCCTGAGCTTGTATCATAAATCAGTATGTAAAACATGTAATCAAGTCACTCTTTGATTGATATGTTCCACCCAGCCACCCTTGGAAATACGGATGCTACATCTTCAATTCATGCAAATCTAGCATCAATAATTGCTGATGTATATTGAACTTATTGACAGGGAAGGCATGCTTTGGTTTATAATAAGAATACACCACAGGAGACCTTTGAATGGGTTAATCTCAATGAAGTAAGCTGTTTACTAACTCATTTTTGATTACTAGTATTACGGTTTATTCCTTATTTTCAAGTTAGCATAAGCCGTAAGCTTGGTCTTATAAATTAATACCTAAACCTGAAAATGTTACCCTTATTCATGGAAGACATATGATGGACAAGCTAATTTGAGACACACAATTTTTTCAAAGAGGAGTTTTTAATTTTTTTTCTTCAAATGTTTCTTTCACTGCAAGTATGTGTCTTGCAACTTTAACCTGGAAGTTAAGGTTGTATTTCTGTCTTCTAAACAATTGGTGTCAGTTTTTTATTTACTAAAATAAGGCGGAAAATTCACTTTCTCTGAAAATTCTTCATCCCAGATTCGCCCTGAGGATATCCAATGGATAGGCGAGGATTCAGGAACCCATCAATCTCAGGCCGGGCAAGGACATGGATTTAGCAATCAAGTTGGCCATGGAGTTGGAAGGGGTAGAGGGAACTTCAGGGAACAAACTCAAACAGGATACCCACTCTTGCAGAATGGTGATATGAAGGCTTCAGATGAAATAGAGATACTTCACACTGACACTCTTATAAAGGAGGTGCTAACACTGATGATCTTTATTTATGTTATACCTTTTCTCACTACCAATTAACCTTTGCTATGAACCTTGTATAATATCGGCAGGTCGAAAAGGTGTTTGATACTACTCAACCTGATCTGCTTGAAATAGAGAAGGCAAAGAAAATGCTGAAGGTATGACATGGTCTCTGAATCATAAATTTCTTAGGTACGTTTATATTTATTTCAATTTTCAAGCTTTATAATGTTTCTGTGTTGGATAATATAGGAACATGAACGTGCTCTGATTGATGTCATTGCGAAGCTTGCAGAAGCATCCAACGCTCCCGACAGTGATAGCGGTAATAATTATGTAGATGTTTTGACGCTTTAATATTTTGCTTTATGTTGGTCATACACAACTTTACATATGGTGGTATGGAATTTGAAGTGCCAATGACGACTTTGGCCTTTTTTGGGTGGATTCAGAGCAGTATGACTTATTCTGGGTACGCATTAGATCAGGATATGGGCATGGTTTTTGGTACAAATATTGCTGTCTGTGAGGATGGTCTTTAGTAGGGTATGTTGAATAACTACACATAAAACAAATATAAGTGGGACGGCTTGTACTTCGATGTAGGCCTGGAATAGCTGGGCCCTTGCTACCTTTTTTGCTTAATCAACCTGTCTAAATTTTTTCAATTACTCTATCCTTTAGAGTAGATCTAACACAGCTTTCTCTTCTCATATTATGCTGCCATCCTCCTAGAGACTCGAGTTCATTTATTATACTGATGGTTTTCAGCAGTAATACTCTCTTTTCTCTCTCACACACGGGTAATGCGTGTTTAGTCATAACAAGGGCAAGATTTAATCTTTCTATGAATTCTCATAAAAATTATATTTATGCAATGAAACACATGATTGTCTGAATCTTTAGCATAGTATTGCATTTACATTTTTATTTGGACAATTCAGGCGGAGATCATCGATTCATGCATGGGCAAGCAGTGGATGGGGAACTTGCACAAAGAACCATGCAGTATGGCAGCTACCAATATGGAAGATCTGACGGTACAGCAATGGCCAGAGGAAGCATAAGAGCAACTGATAACCAGCCAGAGGAGTATGTTGATATCGAATGAAACGCCTTATCAACCTGTAAAGCTCTCTAACTTAAAAGGATATCAAGAAATTAGAGTTTTAGTTTTGGTTTAGGATTTTGTTTGTTGAAGACATCTCTTTGTATAGATGGAACTATAGAAGTAGAATGCACAT
Source organism: Artemisia annua (assembly GCA_014162995.1). Lineage (NCBI taxonomy): Eukaryota > Viridiplantae > Streptophyta > Magnoliopsida > Asterales > Asteraceae > Artemisia > Artemisia annua. Next base: position 57,610 of record LBNU01024284.1, on the reverse strand, counting down.
ATTAACATTCAAAACTATGGCCTTGTAGGTCTCGATTTCATGCTAGTTTTCAATGTCTACAATTAGGAAATTGAAGCCATAATAATTTGCCATCGTCATTTGAGCATTTATGAATCAGGACGTTCCATTGCTTGATTCTTTGTTAAGATGGGTCTTGATACAGAGTTCCTTGACTTCTGTTTGTCAATGCCCATTAATCGGGGTGTGTGTGTGTGTGTGTGTGTGTGTGTGTTTATTTTATTTATTTATTTATTTTTATTTTATTATTATTATTATTATTATTATTATTATTATTATTATTATTATTATTATTATTATTATTATTATTATTATTATTATTATTTTTGTGGTTTTCAAAGTTCTGTATGATATGTAGTTGCATGTTGTCTCTGTTTGTGGCAGAGTGGTGTTTACTCGGATATCAACATGAATATCCACTTTAATATATCTGTTCCAATTACATCAAATATCAATATTTGTATGAGTTGGTTTTATGTTAAAGACCTGTGTTGTTGTTCCAGTGGTGACATATGCTTTGAAGTTTGAACGGCTAATGTTGATAATCCTTATGTAACTGTTTCAAGCAATGTGCCAATTTCATTTTAATGGTTTCTCCCAAAACAAAACCATCCAAAACATTACACTTAACAAAGAACTATGAAAGATGACAAGACTGAATTGACACAAATTGGATGGCTACAGGATCATACCAAGTCATTGCCACATTATTGTACTAAGTGCAAATTTTGTGATTGCAACAAAGTTTCACCCAGATACTGGAAACGAAGGACGCGGTCAAAAATCTGCAATTTGGGTACGATCAAAATAGCAACCGGAAGGACCTCCCTCGGGTAAAAGAGCCAACATAACCGATCCTTGTGCTCCATCTTCCACTGTCATGGTACCTGTGTGCCAATTTATATCAGTGTCAACATATCCAGGATGTACACAGTTAACGCACATCTTTGGGTACTTCCTTGCAAGAACTCTAGTGTAGGCATTGAGCATGGCCTTGGACACACTATAAGCCGGTAACATCTTTGACCACCCGTTGGCTTCAAGTTCATCGTTACTCAAATCATGTAAAAACTTCTCCACAAACCCATCAATCTTCTCTTCGGTTAAAGACTCTAGATCCCCAAGTTCCTTTCTTATTTGTTCATTAGGAATCCTCTGTACCATACCCAATTGGTCTTCGTATCAGACCGTATGTTCAACATAAAAGTAGCCAAAAGACATTTCAAGACAATGGCACTTACCCATAATTCAGCTCGAATGGAAGAGACATTTACGATCCTAGCACCAGAAGTGGAACGTTCTAGGAGCGGAAGGAGTGCTTGTGTTACGTTCTTGACACCATAGTAGTTTGTGTCGAGGCATTCTTTTGCCTTTTCAATGGTTGTTATCATCACCCCTTGAACGATATTTGTAGCCTTTCCTGAAAGCTAACACAAACTCAAATTTTAACAGGTTTTATACATGAACTTGAGCTGAAATGAAAGCGATTCATAATGCATATATCATTACTTACCCAAGATGCCGGATCTATATTTAAAGCTCTTAGACCATCTTCATCAACTACAACTCCTGATGCTCCCGCATTATTCACCTTATTATATATGAAAAAAAAAATCACAATCACAAGGTGTAAAAACAGTGCACTTTTCTCTTCAAGACCGTCTGAAAACTGAAAAGAGTGTTCACTATACCAAGATATCAAGTCTTCCGAATTTGGTTTGCACGAAATTGGCCAAAGCTTGTATGCTTTGAGGGTCTTGAACATCAAGCTGATGGTAAAGTACATTTGATAAACCAAGTCCATGGAGCGATGCCATGGCATCTGTACCTCTCTTTTCATTTCTAGCTGTGAGCAAAACTGTTACGCCAGAAGCTGCAAGCTGCCTAACTGTCTCGAACCCAATACCCTTATTTGCTCCTGTCACAACTGCATACCTAGATACACCAAATTCAACCAATCAAAAATAGAATCAAAGAACTAATGGAGCTGAAATAAAAAGTAAGGTTCATAAGCAATGTGTTGTGTCAAACCTAAAATTCTATGATGTTACATGTCTTACCTTTCTGTGGATTGCTTCTCGTTCATCATTGTTGCTGCTGCTCTTTGATTTCTCTTTAGGTTCTCCTTAGATATATTAAACCTATAAGGAGATGAAAGATACGAGCCACTTATTTACTAATCTAAATGCTAGGATTTGTTTGACAGTTTCTGTATTTCGTCCGTAGCTGAGAGTATTTGTCAACATGTGTCTGGTGTTAGATCAAACATTGATTTTTAATTAACCAAATTCACAAGTTGGCAGAGGGGGGTCTAAATGGTCGTCCATACCGCCAGTGTTTTTAATTATGTTTGTGTTGGGTAAAATAACTACTGTACTTCCCTAAAACTAACATGTTATGGTGGTGATTATACAGGTTGGAATTCATAAAAGATAAGAGAGGCTTACCGCTTACCACAGAACATAAGCAGGTAAATTTACTGGTCGATATTGGAGAAAAAAAGCAGAACTTTGGTTTATTACTTTCAAGCTATGAAAAGGATGTTTATAACAAGCAAACCGACACTAGAACTAACGACAAATATTATTTTGACATCACAGGCTGTTTAGGACAAAAATGTTGCCAATGTAGGCTCGTTGCTTTAGTGAAACAACTTATCAATTAAACCACAATATACAAATTTGCAATGCAATGAAAATTAGACACGAAGATAAGACAGGCTAAAAATTTCTAATTTAAAAATGAGCAGAACATAATAAAAGTTGGTGTCAAAAATAACTATCAAGTTATCAACACATGGGTCAGCAGAAAATGCATTTCAAAATCACTATCTAATTATGGAAAGATATATGTAGGCTATGTAGCATGTCTAAACAAATATAGTTAGACATTGCTATCATACTTGCAACTCAATGAGTGTCTCATCCATACGTCAACTAAAAGCCGAAACCTTATATCCCAATATACTGGACCTTCAGGGGTTGTTTGGGATCTGTTACTAAAACTTTTTATCTAATTATTGCCATACAACATGCAAGCAGTGTTTCGTTTGAGTGTGTGTGGCGGTGGGTTCAAACCCCATGGATTAGTCGGCCAAAAGGTCGGAAACCATGGTTACCCAAAAAGAAGAGATTGCTTAATGCATGTGTTACGATCCCACATCAGCCAAGTATAAGTTTGGTTGGTAGCTTATAAGTCTAGGTGTCCCCTCCTCCTACAAGCTAGCCTTTTGAGTGAGATCTACACTTGGGTTTATGGCATGATACGGGCCTAGTATGGGATGGGTTCGTATCAGCATGTAAAGTTAGCAAAACAAGTTGTTTTGGATAAGCAGTGTGGAGTTACAAGTGCTTATTCCAAACTCCTTATTATGTTAGCACTATTTGACAAGCAAGTCCAAACTGCTTATTTGATAAAAACCAAACACCCTTAAGCCAGAAATGACTGCATAGTATTAATTTTCATGACCCAGATGTCTTTTGTAACTCTTGGTTAAAATTTAAGATTTAAATATGAAATCTTTACAGAGGTGAATGAATCAACAGTGACTGAAATTTAGAAAAAGAGTCAGGAAATGACCTGAAGATTTGGTTTTTAGATGTAACCTTAATCTGGATAGATCTCCAACAAGGAGTTGTCACTTGATCTTTGCAATAATATATTGACTGCAAGGTGTCTATTAAATGGTCTTTCCTTGAATGTGTTGCAGGGACTGTTTTTAAACCAATGATCATGGGTTTAGTGATTTTTAATCATTGGTCATCACTTATTTAACAAATCAAGGAGTGCTTTTTGACAAAAGATGGCAAAGTCAATTTAAACAACCATTGTGGCATTGTGGGAGTTTTTCAAAGGCAAACATCATAAAACTATATATGCAAGGAGAAAAGATAGAGGTAAATTTTTTTCATTATTTTCTCTTTTATAAAAGTTATTGGAAAATATTTACTTAAAACAACTCATTTTTATTAGAGATGTTCATCTGTTTACAATGGTTGTTTAAATTATGTTTACATTCATATAAAACCAATTAAAATATTTTTCAAAAGTTAAAAAATAACATTTGATACCAGAAGATGTACGTTTTCTTCGTCGATTTAAACCTTTCGGAGAAGACGACGTTTTTTTTTTTTTTTTTTTTTTTTTTTGCGCAAAAGGTGAATTACCACTAAGCTATCTGACTCAGCAAACACTCTGCCTAACACAATCACCAGCCTCTATTCACCTTTATCTTTGCACCCTAACTCGGAAGATGAAATAGAAGCTACTACTATTAGCTCATTAGGGAGCTCACGACATAGATATGATCACAGTCCAGTACGAGGTCTAAAAGATTTAGCAGAAATTTATGCAACTGCACAACCAGTAGAAGCACCTAGCTTATTCTTCACAGAAGAATAACCTCGTAACTACAAGGAAGCATCAAAAGATGAGAAGTGGATTGAGGCAATGGAGATTGAATTGGATTCAATCAACAAGAACAACACATGGACCTTAACAACATTGCCTACAAATCAAAAGGCAATAGGACTCAAATGGGTTTACAAAACCAAGAGAGATGCACAAGGAAAGATCATTAAGTATAAAGCAAGATTAGTAGCAAAAGGTTATGTACAAGAACAAGGAATAGACTTTGATGAGGTATTTGCACCAGTTGCTAGGATAGAGACAGTTCGATTAATATTAGCCCTAGCAGCATATCATGGATGGCAAGTACACCACTTAGATGTAAAATCAACATTTTTACATGGAGAACTGAAGGAAGAAGTCTACGTTACACAACCTGAAGGTTTCATTCAACAAGGAAACCTTGGAAAAGTCTACAAGCTAACTAAAGCTTTGTATGGCTTAAGACAAGCACCAAGAGCTTGGAATGTGAAGCTTGACCAAACCTTGAAGTCATTAGACTTTAAGAAATGTAATCTCGAACAAGCAGTTTATACAAAGAGAAGCAAGTCTTCTACACTTATAGTTGGAGTATATGTAGATGATTTAATCATCACGGGAACTCCAAAGAAGGAAATAGACTTGTTCAAATCCCAGATGGAAGATAAATTTGAAATGAGCGACTTAGGATTGCTAGCATATTACCTTGGGATAGAAGTTACACAGACAGGAGGAGAGATTACAATCAAGCAAACATGATATATTAACAAGATCCTAAAAGAGACAAACATGACGGATAGCAATGATACCAAGATACCATTGGATCCCGGCACTAAGTTGGTCAAGGCGGAAGATGGTAACCCAGTTGACGCAACTTATTACCGTAGCTTAATTGGAAGTCTCAGATATTTACTACATACAAGACCGGATCTTAGTTACTCAGTCGGACTACTCAGCAGATTTATGCAAGAGCCAAAGGACCATCACCTGAAGGCAGTGAAACAAGTAATCCGATATATCAAAGGAACAAAGGAACATGGAATAATATACAAGAAGGAAGGCGGCTGCAAGATAACAGGTTATAGTGACAGTAGTTATGGAATCAATACCGATCAAGGAAAAGGAACTACTGGAGTCGTATTTTACTTTGGAGAGTCACCTATCACTTGGTGTACTCAGAAGCAACCAACAGTGGCGCTCTCATCATGTGAATCAGAATTCATGGCGGCTACTGCAGCAGCATGTCAAGCCTTATGGTTAAAACGTTTACTTAGTGAACTAACTGGATTGGAAGAAAAAAGGATAACGCTTAGAATTGATAACGTATCAGCTATAACACTCGTGAAGAACCCAGTATTTCATGGAAGGAGTAAGCATATAGACATTCGCTATCATTTCATTCGGGAATGTGTAGAGAATGGTCATATTAATGTGGAACACGTTAGCGGTGAACTACAAGGAGCAGACATCTTAACGAAAGCTTTACCAAGACTCAAGTTTACAACTATGAGACAAATGCTCGGAGTACAAGACCTTGGACAAAGCAACGATCAAGATTAAGGAGGAGAATGTGAACAAATAATAATCTCGATATTGCTTTTCTGGAAACATGAAGGACCAAACTTGTAGAAACGAAAGATTACAACCGCTAGTTAGTTAATATTGTTAGAAATCTGTAGGATTTAGTGAAAGGTTGTGTCGCTTGGACCATACCCATTCGAACAGACGCAAAGCTTGGGGTCACACCCATTCGAATCTATAAATACTTGATATCATGTAACATTATTTTAGTTGGACGAATTATATAAGTTATCTTTAGTTTACTTTGTTTGCAAATCTTATTCGACTCACACAACCAAACGATCCGAACATAACATCACAGAAACTTTGGGACAACAAGATCTATTAGTGTACTTTGTGGCAAGATCATATACAGTATCTTTCCGGGTAGCTTGTACTTGTCTCAACGCTTTCATATTCTGAAAAATATTCCACAGTTTTAGAATACTTACATTGGAAGAAGAGGTGATCACGTGAATCAGGACACTCTTTGCTCAAACCATTTAGCAAACAATGACGTTTTATCGATGCAAAATGTAACAATTTTTAAGTTATGTTTAATTTGGAAGTTCACATTCCAATTAGACGACGATAGAAGTACGTAAATTTGTTAGATGACTAGGTTGGTTGGCCCAAGCCTTTAGGCTTGGGCCAACCAACCTAGTCATCTAACAAAATTTTCACACTTTCATGACAACTAAGCCATCTACACATAGTGAGTATACTAGTATCAGCAAAGGAAAAATCTAGCTGTTATATGTATTAGATACAATGTATTATTATGCTGTATACAATTTTTACATATAAAAGCAGATAACTAGCAAGTTCAAATCAGTTAGAATACATAAATGGTTTGAGCTACTAGGTTTATTGTTCCATTTAGAGAAGTAGCCGGCATTCTTGTAAATTGGTTCGACCAGATGAACAAAGGTTAGTGAACTCATTGTTTGCTCAAACATTCACATCACAGCAGTCCAGATCAACAGCGAACTTTCATTCTTGACACTTGAAGATCATTTCGTATTGCAATATCTGATCACACACATAGCATTCACCATCACTCTCAATGACTCGAGCCCTCAAACAAAAGAGAGGGGATGTGGGTGACCTTCAACCTTTTGAATACCTCCAAACTTCATGTTTACAAAGATTAGACATCTGTAATTCATTTGGAATATGCAGCTCTTTCAGACTGAAGTACTAATGGTGCACAAGCAGAATGGATAGATTGGGAACAATACTATAACAGTAGTAGAAACAGCAATCTGCACTTAAGTCGTCCTCACAAATCTCACGAAAATATTCACTTTTATGATAAATCTCACGAAAATATTCACTTTTATGATATTCAGTCGGGAAGTAAATCAGGCTCATAGGGTGCTTGTCATACTTGCGCCTAGTTTCTCAAGGAAATAGCAAAGCACGCCAGGCATCTATGCTAGCGTTACAAGTGTGACAAGTGTGTTTTAACGTTATGGGAAGCTCTCTCCACAAAATTTATGGAACGCGTAGTCGCAAGAAAGAGCACGTACACTCATAGTAATTACTATGAAACGAGTTGTTTTCTTGCTCACAACGTCAGTGTTACATGCATAGCAAGTAAACCAACATTAACCAACGACTAGTTGCATACCCGCCCCGTAATCGCACCAAGATTATATAAACAAGATGAAGTGCTTGACAGTATCAAATACAATACAAAAACAAATAATTAAAAGATGTGACCCTCTATATATATGTAGAAGGAACATAACACAAACATAACACACAGCCACGGAAACAATAAACTAAAACAAGTTCCCGGACAAAACATTAACACAAAGGTAGACCAAAACACACTTGAAAAACCTCAAAATTTAACGATAAGCTCCACCGGTACTATACCCACCAGCACCGGTAGCACCACCAGCATTCAAATTATGTCCAGCCAACGTGGTACCGGTGCCCGTATCCTTCCCAATGGGATGACTCTTCACAACCCCTTCAACAACGTTACCAGCTGGTTGTCCAGTCCCATGTCCTGGTAAAGCTGACATTTGGTGAGACCCCATCGGGTTACCAGTTGCTCCTGTGGTTGAGTAGCTGTGGGTGCCTGTAGCGTTGGCTTGTGTTGCTTGACGCTGTGTTGTGTGTTGGTCCTGTTCGATTTGTTTTTGGTATTCGGCTTGGTTGATGCGTTCTTCTTTCTTTGCTGTTGCCATTTCTTTTTGTGTTGGGTCGTGTGCTGTCATCCTTTCACCCTGTTGCAAAATGATAACTGTATGTTACAAAATGATCAACTGTATAAAAAAAGGTCTAAACCCTTCTCATAAAGACGGGATACTTTTCATGTTCGAGTTAATTGATTATGAGATACAAGCAGAGCCGTATATGAGGGTGTGCGGCATGTGTCATTCAAATTGTAGAGGCCTCCAAATTTTTATACAGTATGATACGTATATATATATATCCTATAAAAGCGGCTACAGGTGTATTTAATTTAAGAAGTTGCTCGTAAAATGCGAGCCGATGCGCTTTGAAAACGATTATTTCTCATTTTTATATTTTTAAAAATTATTTACTTTCTAGTTTGGCCCGTTTATGATATTATACTAAATTTTGCATAGGGTCTTCTTAAACTCAGATACTGTCACTGGATGTAAGAATAAGAAACACCTAACAAAGTAGTTTAGCAAAGCCAAAAACCACGACCAAAAAAGTTATGTGACAAAAACATCGAAGCAACTTATAAATACATACCAGTTTTTGATCATATCAGTTATTACCAAGAAATTAAACTAGCATCGATCATTTCAGTGTTTTTTTTTTATCACCAACCACATAATACTTTGAGCGAGTAACAAAATTTCAGTTTGCTCTTAACAATAACTTTTGCTATGGTTATATATAGACTATGAAAAACTA
>LBNU01024284.1:10992-37517 GCA_014162995.1 Artemisia annua | reverse complement strand
AATTTTCAGAATTACAACAAAGTAAGCATATTGTACAACAAAATAAAGCGTGGTGTCATTTTAAGACCAAAATTCTATCAAACAACATTAATGCTATTAAAAACACCCCTTCACAAAAAATTGCAACCATTTAAGCACCATGTAAAATAGCTGCAACCAATTTTCAAATTTACAACAAAATAAGTATAGTGTACAACAAAATAAGCATGATGCAATTTTCAGACTTACAACATTAATGTTATTAAAGTGGTCAATGTTATTAATGACTATAATGACTACTACTTATAAGAAAAGAAACATAGTGTACAACACTTTAATGCACATAATTTTCAGACGTACAAGACAAGAAGCATATTGTACAACAAAACACCACATTGATGCTATTTAATGTAGTCAATTATTTAACTGGTTAATAAATACAATTAATACAGTTATTAAAACACCCCTTACATAAGAAACACAAATTATCAAGCATGTTGTACAACCAAATTAAACACAATTTCTGCATTAAATTTCACTACTACCAATAATAAAGCACATTATACAAATATTCAAACCCGAACGGGCAACGGGCCAAATAGGCTTGAGCTAAACGGGCGTGGACCAAACGGGCTCGAGCCGAACAGGCACGGGCCAACGGGTTCGAGCCCGAACGGGCACGGGACATACGAAAATCTTGATATCCGTAAATTTATTGTCAAAAAAAACATAATAAACTAAAATACATTATTAATCGAAAATTTTTATTTCAGGGTACCCGCCGCTGCAACGCGCGGGTACCCTGCTAGTATTTGTATGAATTCTAGTACATCGTTGTAATGGAATAGCTTTTCCCATAATTGAATAACATGCGCATTAGATCGACTGGTGATCATCAAAGCTTTCACTTATTCATCATTTGTGATCGCCACATGATTAGGCCAAAAATATTAAAATCATTCTCTTATACTACTATTAGACTTGAGGCATCATTTTAAATTATTTTTTTTGGGCCTTTTGGTTGGGCTGTCTTTGATCCAGTCTTTTATGCCCATTCCTTCCACCGCTACGTTTAGTATATCATATTTGCTTCTTTCATAATTATCACCGCTTGCATTTTCACTTTCTAAGCAATCTGATCATCCTCTTTTCTACTTGCCTTTTTCATCATAAGTTTTGTATAGTTTCGATTCCTGCTTACTGTTTTTATTGCGTTTCCTATGCTACATATTGTTCATCATTGCTTTTGTTGTGTAAAATTGTTTTTGGCGCTGTATTGGTTGTATAAGTTCGATGTATGTGTTTCCTGCTACCTAAGTTTATCGTATTATGCCTGTCAATATGCATCTCGGTAGTCGTTTGTAGGAGTATCAGGTTTAGTTTTTGTTGTATTTTTCTCTTCTTTTTTGGCCGGTGGTGAATTGTATGCTATGAGAATAAAAAGAAAGGCCGTCTCGAATAATCTCGCAACTGGTATGCCATTGGAAGCTGGCCAGCCTTCGTCTTCTGATGCTTGCTTCATACATGGCGATTCTGCTGAGACATCTGGAAGTGGTTTAAGTGCGTCGACCACAGTGTCTGCCTATGTTAACCTGGTGCATTCTGCTTCTTCTTCAACTGGCGTCGTTTGTGGTAATTCATAGGGTCCTCGCCTGAATGTTGGTGTAACGGATTCCCATGATAGTTCGTTCTCTGTCTCGCAAGCTCCTTTGCAGAGTCCCCAGCAATCTGATCTCCCCTCTGTTTCGGGTGCGTTGTCTCACAATTTTCCATATGTGATGCCGCCTATGGTTGAACCTGTCAATCGGCCGCCTTTTGTACCTGTACAAGTAAGAACGGTAGACGGTTCAGTTTCTACATTTGTAGCAGCTAATAGTGACACACACTCTTCTATAGCAACTCATGAAGTTGCACTTTCTCAAGGTTGGTTGTTTATCACAACGATTTAACATATTTATAGGTTTCTCATATTGTGAGTTGGTGGCAGAGTCGATTTACTTTAATGTATATTTCTTTGCAGGCGCACCTCGGTTTCAGAACCATGCACCTTTTCATCATGGGCCATTCATTCTAGATTTTTCAACGCCTAATGTCTCTCGGAATCAGGAAACCATGCTTGGTATCTCTAATGGTTACTATTTATTTATGTTAGTTATATCACTCTTATGTACAGCGTGTTATGCTCAAAGTAATGCATATGGTTTTTTTTTCTCTAAATTGCCATAACAGGGTATCCAAATCGTCGTTCCCGTGTGTCTCAAACTACCGCATCTACTGCCAGAAGAAGCCGTGCCCGTAATACACTAACTAATTTTTCTATATACTTTAGAATATAACATAAACACGTTATTTATATCTCCTTATTAATTTTGCTTCAATGTTATTTCCAGGTGGGATGCGTCGGCTTCCTAATGGTCACCGTCTATGTCCTGGTATGTATTACACATCAATGCTGCCCTTTATTATATATTATTGTTTTGGATACCCTGTGCGAAGAGGGCTTTAGGCTTCATTTTTGTTTATGCTTATGCTGTTTTCTAGATTTTGTTTTGTATTGTATAATTGTTACACAGGTTTCTAGCTTTAGTGTAAATTAATGGGAATCGTTTTTAGATTTTCTGCATTTGGGTCTGAATAATGCGCACTCAACAAACATATCATGCAGATGCTTTAGGTTTAGTGTATAACTATTTTATATTTGGTATGCCATAAATGTCTGTGTTCTGATAATAGTCACTTACTTAATTAGTATAGCTTCAATGTATATCTACTGTAAGCTTAATGTTGTACAAATTTGTTGCAACTATTAAGATTTAGGTCTGCTGCAGCCGTGTTGCATACGCTACGTAGCAAATGCTAAACGTATTATAACTCTGATGTGTAGCTAATATGTAAACGCAATTTCCTTTAATGTAATGACCATCCTACTTTGAATTGTGAAGGGTTTGAGAATTGTGTGCGAAGTATAATGTCTACTTTATATGATTGCTTACGTATTTCTGAAATGCCATCTTACAGACTTCCCGGATATGATGGATGCTGATTCATTACCGGTACAAGGGCCTGTTGCTCCTCCACAACGAGACGGTTGTTCTAAATAATTTTTTCTCAGACTCAAAATTTTTTCAAGTGCATTTCCGATTTTATTTATTACTATTGGTAACTGATGTGTTGTGCTAATTTTGTTTATAGGTGCGCCGTTAGATTATCTGTCTTTCGGTCGTTGTGACCAGGTCTGCCAATATTGTGGAGCTTTATTTTGGCTGGAAGAAAAAAAAAACCGGGTTGCCTGCATCTGCGCGTGCGCAGTATGGAAAATGTTGTGTCAGTGGCCGAGCAGTTTTGCGCACACACACACTATATCCAGTTTATATTACGGATTTGTTTTCGGACCGGCATTTTATAGAAAACATCAGAGCATATAACCAGATGTTCGCTATGACTTCGTTTGGTGCCACCATTGATAACTCTATTAATACAGGAAGGGGTCCGTATGTGTTTAGAGTATCAGGGCAAATATATCATTGGATCGGTAGTTTTTGCCCGTTAGGTAACGCCACGCCGAGGTTTTTACAGATGTATGTTTATGATACAGAACATGAGCTGCAACATAGACTTTCTCATTTTGATTCAGACCAAAGACGAGCCCTGCGGGAGGATATAATTGAGGGTCTTATTGGCTTTCTGAACGAGCACAACACATTAGTTCGTTTGTTTCGCACCGCCAGGGACAAGTTACTTGAGGCTGACATAACGAATTTTGAAATAAGATTGTTTGGCGTAGTTGGAGCGAGCCAGTATGAGTTACCAACTGCTGATACGATAGGGGCTATTGTTTATGATGGTGGGCCTCAAACTATGACAGATTATGATATAGTTATAGAGCGACATTCTAGAGAACCGGAAAGCGTCAACAAGTTGCACCCAGCGTATATGGCACTGCAGTTCCCTCTTCTCTTTATTTATGGCGAGGAAAGGTATCATTTAAAGCTAACGCTTAGGAATTTGGAAGGTTCGGAGACGCACGAAGAAAAGAAAATGACGATGAGAGTTTACTACGCTTACCAGTTACGCGACAGAGTCGGTCGGCAAAACTTAATAACTCAAGCCGGCCGACTTTTCCAGCAGTATGTGGTGAATGCGTACTGTGTTGTTAAGCAAGAAATAACTGATTTTATTAGACGCAAGCAAAATGACATACGCAGCGAATATTTATCAGGTATATATGATGCCATCACAAGGGGCGACAGAGATGGCCGCCAAGTTGGGTCTCGAATTATTCTACCGGCATCATTCACAGGAGGTCCACGTTACATGTACAGCCATTACTTGGATGCACTGGCTATCTGTCGAGTACACGGGAATCCAAAATTCTTTGTGACATTCACTTGCAATGTGAAGTGGCCAGAAATCCGAGAATACATGAACGGTTTCCCGTTATTAACAGCAGCAGACAGGCCGGATATCGTTGATAGAGTGTTTGAACGTAAGATACACGCATTGGTTGAGTTTATCAGGGAAGACGAGGTTTTCGGAAAGGTCATTGCAGGTACATTTTTTTGTACTAATCTTTTAGTTGGTTTGCAAGATGCTTGATATCATTTTTGTATTTATGACTGCCTATTAATTTGGTTTATTTTATTCCGCAATTATTTTTCAGTGCTCTACACGGTGGAGTTTCAGAAACGCGGATTACCACACTGCCACATATTGTTGTGGACACAGGGCCAAACAATTAACGGTCAAGAGGCCAACATAGATTCATATATAAGTGCCGAACTTCCTAACCACGTGCAAGATCCTGAAGGGTTTAGGGTGATTTCGGAGCTCATGATGCACGGCCCATGTGGTCGTGCATTTCCTAATGCACCGTGCACCATGGGCCGCGACAGCTGCAAAAAGCTGTTCCCAAAGGAATACTGTGAAAGGACATACACTGATTCTATAGGGTACGTGCATTATCGAAGGCGTGAAACCGGTGCCGGCACGTACCGGCGAGGAGTTCGGCTAGACAATGCTTATGTTGTGCCTTACAATCGTAGATTGTGTATGACTTTCTATGCGCATATCAATGTAGAGTATTGCGGCTGGATGATGCTAATAAAGTATCTATTTAAGTATATATCTAAAGGGACGGATAGAATTATCGCTAGGGTTGTTAGACCAATAGGTGCACCAAGGCAAGCCGTAGGTTCGTCAGCGACTAATGCATCTGCAGCTACCGGGTCTACGGTTCACATAGATGAAATAACAAATTTTATGGATGCGAGGTATATAGGACCTCACGAAACATGCTGGCGTATATTCGGTTTCGAGATACATAGCAGAGAACCAGCTGTCCAAATATTAACCATGCATGCAGAGAACATGCAACAGATTGCATTTAGAGCTGCACAGTCCCTCACAACCATTGCCAATAATTCGAGAAGCAAGAGAACGACGCTGACAGAGTGGCTAGAGTACAATCGACTATATCCACATGGCAGGCATCTTACTTACTTGCAGTTCCCATCGAAGTTCGTCTGGTCAGTCAAGACCCGTAGCTGGTCCAGAAGGCAAAATAGAAATAAGCCATCTATAGGAAGACTCACATACGTGCATCCAGCGAGCGGCGATCTTTTCTTCCAGAGGATGCTATTATGTCACCATCCGGGATGCACTTCATTCGCAGACATCCGTAAGGTTGATATGACAATTCATTCTACCTACCGCTCTGCGTGCGAGGCTATGGGTCTATTAGGGGATGACCGAGAGTGGACATTGGCACTGCAAGAAGCAGCAATATCAGCAACTGCTTCCGAACTACGGGATTTATTTGTGCAGATGCTTATTTTCTGCGATGTTGCGCAGCCTCCAGTTTTGTTTGAAACACATTGGGAACATATGCGTGAAGACATACCTAACAGACTATCGACGCTATTGAATATTTCAAACCTTCACGTGAATGAAGACATGATAAAAGGCGGGATTCTTTATGAGCTACAGGCGTCACTCGCATTTTATGGAAAGTCTTTCTCAGATTTCTCTATACCTAACCCTCCAAATAATTTGCTACGAATTCTAAGAAATAGGTTAGTTATGGAAGAGCTTAACTATGATGATCATCAGTTAGCCGAAGAAAGTGAGAAGCTTTTTCCGCAGCTTAATCAACAGCAACGAGCAATATTTGATAGAGTGGTTGCCGCCACTGAAACAGGTAATCAAGAGCTGCTATTTATTTACGGTCATGGTGGAACAGGAAAGACTTTTATTTGGAGAACCATTTTATGCAGATTAAGATCACAAGGTAAAATAATTCTGGCTGTCGCATCTTCCGGGATTGCTTCTTTGCTATTGCTTGGCGGTCGTACTGCGCATTCGCGGTTCAAGCTATCGATAAACTTAACGGATCGGTCGTTATGTAATGTTAAAAAGAATACTCAGCTGGCAGAGTTGCTAACAAAGACGGATCTAATTATATGGGACGAGGCGCCGATGAATGATCGAAAATATTTCGAGGCATTGGATCGCACGCTCAGAGATATATTGGATGCACCAGACCATTTATTCGGAAAGAAAAGTGTCATATTGGGGGGAGACTTTAGGCAGACTTTACCAGTCAAAAAAAGGGCATCTAAAAATGAAATAATAGCCGCGTTGATAGCTGAGTCGTACCTTTGGAGCCATTTTCAGGTAATACTATTACACGAAAATATGCGCCTTCATCGTGCAGCATCAACAACCACTACCTATAATAACATCTTTGCCTTCTCAGAGTGGCTTCTTGATATTGGAAATGGCATAACCGGCACCCCTGATGATGTGGATCCAGAGAATGCAACATGGGTTAACATACCAGATGAATATTGTATTGACGATTCCGAAACTGGGGTAGATGAGTTGATACACTTCATATACGACGCAGAAACACTAGCCACACCAACCGCAAAGTCGTTGCAAGAAAAGGCAATTGTTTGCCCGAAGAATGAGACCGTTGACATGATTAACAAAAAAATATTAGACAACTTGCAAGGTCAAGGGCATTCCTATAGAAGTTTCGACCAAGCAACACCGAAAATGAATGACGGGGGCGCCACAGAATTGCTATACCCGGTGGAATATCTAAACACTATGGACTTCCCAAGTATGCCTCAGCACGTGCTGGCATTAAAAGTGGGGACACCTATAATGCTTTTAAGGAATCTTAACCTGATAGGCGGCCTATGTAACAGAACAAGATTGATTGTTAGCCAACTTCTACAGCGTATTATCGAAGCAAAGATAATCACCGGAACGCGAGTTGGCCAGAAAGTTTTCCTACCTAGAATTCTATTGACACACAACGATGACACTATTCCGTTCACCTTTAAGCGAAAACAATTTCCAATTAAACTATGTTATGCTATGACTATCAACAAGAGCCAAGGCCAGTCTCTCAACAAAATAGGGATCTACCTTCCTCAACCAATATTCGGTCATGGTCAACTATACGTAGCGTTATCTAGAGCCACTTCTCCAAAAGGGTTAAAAGTTCTTATTGGTCAAGCGTCAGGCTATGACAAGAATACGACAAAAAATATCGTCTACAAAGACTTCCTGAATAAAATTATGGTATACCGGGCAATAATTCTAGCAGGGCAACAACGGATGCCCATTATTCAGATCACAATATTGCAAGACAACGCGCGACATATTTTACACGCATCAAAAAAAATATTTGGCTGCTAAAAATTGCACCTACACATTTTTTAGTCATGTTTATCTATCTTTAATCCTGTTAATCTTAGCCATATACTATTCATGCATCCTGTACACTATAGTATTCTATTAAGTTAGTGCATTCATGTGTCACACTATCGTCTCTTCCATATGCCTTATGTATTAGCGTAATTTTACTGTCTTTAAATACTACTGCCTATTATGTTGCCTAACATAGTTAGAAACCTATCAGACCTGTTGGTTTAATACGAAAACAAATATTGCACCTACCTTAGTAATAGCATGAACTGATGACTGAATTAATTCTTATTGTAATTGTCGTACACTGATATGCATATTTATAGGCGAATGGCACTTACCGGTGACACGGAACCACCATTGCAAGTCACTGTCCCAACCACCCAGCAAAGATCCCTTGCCTATTTTACGGAACTCAATCCTGCAGACAACACTAAATTCATTGAAGCAAGAGTCTACCGTAAATGGACAGCCATGAAAGTGCCAAGTTTTATTCCTACCGGCTTCTCATGCATACTACTGGATAAAAAGGTATAATTCGAATATAATTTCTAAAAAAAAATGTATGTCATGCTTATAAAATTGTAACACCTTCACAAATGTCACCTAATATAATTAAATGCAGGGGTCAGCTATACAAGCCAACTCAGACTTAAAAGAAAAAGAACGCTTTGAACGTGACTTGCAGATAAACTGCGTTTACAGGATCCAAGGTTTTGGGTACGAGAAAACTGATAGCTGGGGTAAAACACTCGACAACGATATGACCCTCTGTTTTGGAAAATATACACAAGCTGACCTACTGACAGACGATGAATACCCCTACCATCACTTTAATTTCGCCGCTTACAATGAACTTGGGGGTAGGCTTGAAAAAAAAAACCCTATACTTATAGGTATGCTCCAATCCTAAGGCGTTTGACTTGCTTAAGTTATACTCTTCTAATTAATTGGTATTTATACATTCTCAGATTACATCGGATACGTACATAATGTGGAAAAAGTAAAGGAATACGGAGGCGCAACCGGTAATAAAATTAGGCTACGCAATATAGCGATCCGTAATCTGAAGTAAGTATTTTTAGCCAATCAACAATATTTTACTTACCAAACATCCGGTACTAAGGTCCCTTTCAATTGTGCAGCAACAATGTCGTCATTTTCACCCTCTGGAATGACAAGGCAGATGGCTTTAAAGAGGAAGAGTACGCAAAAATGAAACCGCCTGTGATATTAGCAGTCAGTTCATGCTACTTAAAAACCTACGGTGGTAAATATAAAAGGAAATCGCATATACAATTAGTCGTACCTACAAATGTCGCAACTATTAAGATTTTCTTCTATATGATGCAGGCCAGATCCAGCTGTCAGCAACTGCTGCTACTTCATACTACTTTAACCCACCAGTTGAAGAGACTGCCCAACTCCTTGCTGCGTAAGACTAGAAATAGATATTAATTTTTTTCACACCATTCATACTAAATTGATGCTAATAGATTCAAATGAATGCATTCAGATATAATGAAAATGCGACACCCGTTCGTCAGTTAGAAGTGCAAACAGAAAGGCTAGCAAACTGGGAACAAGAGAGGACCAGAAATAGGGTCGCCCTCGGCACATTGTTACAAATTGATCCTAATACTCAACAGGTATTATAAACAATGTTTCAATACGGTCCATTTCGCCAACCTCTTAACTAACTATCATGCAATTTGGACATCGCGTGTTGTTTACACAAGAGGTTATGATACTCCGGGTGGACACTACCCAGGAGTGGTATTACCATAAATGTGAAGAATGCGGAGGAAAACTGAGATACGGGTTTATCCACGGACACTGTCACCCATTTGGAACTCAACCGAAACCCGAGAAAAGGTACACCAACATACACAACACCAATAAAAAAATTTTACATTTATACATAAATCTAATTAGTAGGAGAACATACCGGGTTGCTTATTGTTTTCCTCAATGCAGCTACTCTTTCAGGCTGGTCATGACTGACGGGACGGAAAATGCCATTATCACTTGCTTCAGTCCGCATACGGACGGCCTCATAAAAGATGTGAATACTCTGCTTGAAGAACTGGCCGAAAAAAACCCACAAGTTATCCCATCGCAAATACTAGCCTTGGCAGGTACACGACATGTCTTCCAGTTTCGGTTTGCTAAGCCTGTGGCGAAAGGCCCTCCTACATTCGTCTTGCAAAAAGTGATGGATGACATGCCTTCCATATTGCCGGCACCAACAGAGGGTCCATCCTCTCCCCCGCCCACGCCAACAGCTGGTGAAACAACTACAGAACTGAGCCCACCACCAGCAACGCCATCGGTGACACAAGATACACCAGCAGACACATCTACCACAGCACACCTTCCAAGTTCATCCACCGTTAGAAAACAGTTGTTCATAGCTTCTGCAGAAGAAGGGACCACCCCAGAATCCAAAAAACAAAAGACTGAGTAATTAGATAAATATATGGTCTACCACATAACTTAGACATACGTATGTAATGATGGTTGCCATAAACTGTTGTACAGAGCTATGTATGTAAATCAATGTTAATGGTTGCACAATGGTGGTACTATACCACCACCATAATGCATCCAAATTTTGTTTTGTATAAGAAATGCGCAGGTATGAACTCTATCGCATTATAATCTACCTCTGGGTTTTCATGCATCATTCAATGGGATGAACTATTCACAGAAATGTATGATCAACCTAAAAGGCCAACAATATTGCACATCCACCTACCAAGAATGCTTACCGGTGGGTCATAAAAAATATTACCGTCTGAGTTTATAATGCACGTATGCTCTTATTAGTGACCGCCTATGTAAGCAGGATCACTCACGCAGCTATAAAGTAATTTTTCCTGTAAATCGAGATAAAAAAAACTTATTCTTAATCATAATAAAGTTGACCAACCAAAGTAGAGATCTATATACGACATTACTAAAATTTAAGCATCGAAAACCAACAGAATATTCAACAATGTAAAACTACAAAACATGATACCAATCACTTATTATCATTTGAGGCTTGAAACTAAATCGCAGAGCTTTGTATTTTTCTTACACAAATATATGTCTATGTGGGATTCTCTTTTTCTTTTCTTTTTTTTTTTTCCTCTTTTTTCTTTTTGTAAGATTTGTATGAGTCTAGCATTTGTCTTTAAAGAATACNTTCATCCACCGTTAGAAAACAGTTGTTCATAGCTTCTGCAGAAGAAGGGACCACCCCAGAATCCAAAAAACAAAAGACTGAGTAATTAGATAAATATATGGTCTACCACATAACTTAGACATACGTATGTAATGATGGTTGCCATAAACTGTTGTACAGAGCTATGTATGTAAATCAATGTTAATGGTTGCACAATGGTGGTACTATACCACCACCATAATGCATCCAAATTTTGTTTTGTATAAGAAATGCGCAGGTATGAACTCTATCGCATTATAATCTACCTCTGGGTTTTCATGCATCATTCAATGGGATGAACTATTCACAGAAATGTATGATCAACCTAAAAGGCCAACAATATTGCACATCCACCTACCAAGAATGCTTACCGGTGGGTCATAAAAAATATTACCGTCTGAGTTTATAATGCACGTATGCTCTTATTAGTGACCGCCTATGTAAGCAGGATCACTCACGCAGCTATAAAGTAATTTTTCCTGTAAATCGAGATAAAAAAAACTTATTCTTAATCATAATAAAGTTGACCAACCAAAGTAGAGATCTATATACGACATTACTAAAATTTAAGCATCGAAAACCAACAGAATATTCAACAATGTAAAACTACAAAACATGATACCAATCACTTATTATCATTTGAGGCTTGAAACTAAATCGCAGAGCTTTGTATTTTTCTTACACAAATATATGTCTATGTGGGATTCTCTTTTTCTTTTCTTTTTTTTTTTTCCTCTTTTTTCTTTTTGTAAGATTTGTATGAGTCTAGCATTTGTCTTTAAAGAATACCATTTTACAAAAAAAAAGATATATATTAAAAAGTGAATCATCTTCGTAAATAATAAATACGGCTATATTTTTTCTAAATAAAATTGAATACTCAAGTCTTGAATTGGGCCGATACAAAAATAACTGCTCACTTGTCCGACAGCAAAAAGAAGAAGACCTAAATCTCAAAAATGTAAAAGCTGACAATGCTTTTGACAACTGCCGCAACTTACTAGAGTGCAGTTCTATATAACAAATAAATGAACTTATCGTTGGTGCCAAGCGCCATGTATAATGGCTTATGTAAATACCTATAACTGCTAGCACCACTTCTGCCGTATGACCTTTAATCTTTTCTATAACAACTTTAGCCTATGGTATATTGAAACCTTCTACATTAACATGGCAAAGTCATTAATAGTATTTACAATTGTTAAAACCAATTAGAAAACTAAAAAAAACCACACGAACTGACGCCTTTTATTTATATAAAATAATATTTTACAATACATACTACCCATCATAGAGCAGATGACTAAACATAACATCTTAACGAACAAGCCATTAACATAATACAACAGCAACNGGTATGGCCCTTGTTTGGATAGGTTTGGGGGCTATAACTTGTATAGTGAAGCCTTCCATCTGTTTGGCTTGGTCAATCTGGATGAACGTTGACAGATCTTGTTGAGTAGGTGGTTAGGAAATGTAGCTGTCAAGTTATGATCTTTGTGCATTTGTATATGATTGTCTGCCTTTCTTGATTTATCGGATATCAGTTTAGGTATTTCTAATGTCGAATATGTGTAGTTTGATGATGTTGCCCTAGTTAAGCATATCCAATTTAGATTTTGTTCTGTAGGCGTATGCTGTCATAGATGTAGTGGATTTTTATTTAATTTGTTTTTTGTGTTTTTTTAAGGTCTGTTTCTATTTGTTCATATATTTGTGGCTGGGAGCTACTGAGCAACAGTATGAGATAGTCTATGAAAGCTATGCATCTGTTAATTTTTGTTGTAGTATGTATTTTGTTTTTTTGAAACTGTTACTATACTAAAAGCATGTGATGGTTGCAGCTTTTTTCACTGTAATTTTTTTTGGCAACTTGAGTATTCTTTTGTTGTGGATATGTTTTTGTCAGTTTTATTATTTTCATGTAGTTGAGTTAGGTGCATAGGAAATGAAGCCTAAAGAGACACTGTATCATTTTAGTTACTTATATTGTTTATAATTGCCTTTTTTTTCTATGTAAGGAATGCTTAGGTTCTTACCATTGGCATTTGTGTGTAGTAAAGTGAGTCTGAACTGTGTCTTACAAAAAAGATGGTTTCTACCCCAATATTTGATTAGCTAAAAGCAATTTGTGGCTCTGATGAGTCAAAGGATTATTTCAAATATCTGTTTGTTGAAGACGAAGGTGAGAATGAGGGTTTAATTAGGAAAATTGTTGCATTGTGTGGACGGTTTTACATGAGCAAAATTGCACAATTTGGAGCAATGTTGAAGAGGACAGCGTTTTAGCCCTTTGTGTGGCACATTTGGGATGGGATGGAGTGTTTGGGTTGAAGCAGGCAGGCCAGGATGGAGTTTTTAGCAAGCATTCTTCATCCGCTGGATGTGTTGCGTGAAGCACGTGAGGAGAAGCATAGCGAGTTAGGTGATGGAAGGGCGTAGTAGTTTCATCAATTGGTGTTGTCAATTTAGATGTGTGTCTTGTTAAGTTTACGGATATAATACGGTTGTTCAAGTTTTACACCAAACTTTATATTCATAATTGCAATAATACTCCTAGACCTCATCATGGAATTATACACAAGTATACGCTTAGTTCTTATTTGATTTCTTTTTAAAACTATATTCATACAAACAAGGATTGACAACCTTTGTTAATAAACAAGTTCTACTATAAATAAACAAATCCCTTGGGACGATCTCGACTTACCCACCTTTATTACACCGGACGAGTATACTTGCTCGTATGTGCTAAAGAATTAATCGGATAAATCGTGTTTATAAATTTTAAAACTTGCACTAGCAAACCGGCACATCAAGTTTTTGGCGCCGCTGCCGGGGATTTGATTAGTTTTCTTTATTTTAGTAGTTAATTTGCTTATAATTCGGATTTGATTTAATTTTTTTTAACAATGAAAAGTTTTTTTTTAGACAGATTGCTCCAACCGATCGGTTGGACAACCAACCGATTCGGTTGGCAGCTCGGTAAAATTAGGATTTTAGTTTTATTCGTTAATTTTCTTTAAATTACTGTTTTTAGTTAATTATTTAGGTTTCTAGACTATTAATGTTAGTAATTATGAGTAGTTAAAATAGTTATTATGATTAATGTTTAAGTTTTTAATTAAATAGAACTAATGTTTAGTTTTAATTATTATTGGGATATTAAGAGTTTTTAATAATAAGTCATTAATGGTAGGATTAAAGTGTAATTAATTTTTAGTAATTTATTTATATAAAAAAAATATTTTGGTCAGAGTGACCAACCGATTCGGTTACGGGTTCGTACCGATCGGTTGGTGGTGGTAATTTCATCAACCGATTCGGTTGGACACCCAACCGACCGGTTGGAACTCTCGTTAAATTTTTTGCACTTTTTAGTTTTTAGTTTGTTTTCAATTCTTAGTGTTTTAGTTTGTTAATATACTTATTCTTGTTTCATATTAAGAATTATTTGCTTACAACTAACCCTCATGCTAATGGTTTGGATTTTTTTTGATGGTTATGTTATAGTTAGTAATTGCTTAGGTGAAATGGAGAGTTTAAGTCAGATTTCGGCATACTTGAAAGATTTGGAGGATATGTTCAAGGATTCCGGGGATTCCTTGGAAAAGTTAGAGAATATGTTAGAGAAGGCTAAGAGTGATTTGGAAGAAGGAGAGATTATTGGTGATAATGTTTCTTATTTGCCACATGAAATGTGTTATCCAAAGAAGGAGAAGGAAAGAAAGGTGGTTGTTTTTACTAAGGCACCAACTAAGGAGTACGATGCTACACACATGAGGTATGCTACACCTTGTGCGGTGGAAGGAGAAAAAGCATGGGATGCGGAGTTGAACATGGAGTATAGTGATAACTATATTTCGGAAGAGATGCTTAACAAGCTTGGCTTTGTTAGACTTGATTATGGAAGCTATGGAAGGAAAGAAGTGAGAGATGTTAAAGTGAATATACATGGTCATATTTTCAAATGTAACTTTGTGGTCTTGGATTACATGAATGCCGATGAACCGGAGGTTGTCTTTGGTAGAAATTTTCTTATAACTACCAAGTGTACAATTGATTTTGCACTAGGTGAGTTACGGATCAATATTAGTGATTTGGAAGAAGGGAAGGATGTTAATGAAATGCTAGTTGATGTTTGTGAAGGAATGATAACGCTTAAGGGAGGAAAGGATGAAGTTTGTAAGATGGGAAAAGCCAATCGAAACAAAACCCCATTAAACAAATTAACCCAACCCTCCACCCCAAAGGAAAACAAATCATCATCATCATCATCCAACACTCAACCAAATTCACCACAAAACAAGAAACCCTTAACCAAAGAACAAAAACAAGCAATTTTGGAAAACCTTGAAGCAAAAATAAGTGAGTTAATGGAGAACAAACCGGTTATTGAGGTACTTAGAGATTACATGGTTTATAGGAAGAAGCTAGATGGAGTTATGTTGGCAAAATCAAAGTTGGAGAATAATAGTTTTGATGAGGTAGAGGAAAGAAGAATAATGGAGAATGGGCTTCCTAAAAAGATGAATGATCCCGGAAACTTTGTTTTACCGGTGAAGATTAATGGAACTACTCCATTGTATGCACTAGCCGACACGGGTTCTAGTGTGAGTATAATGCCTTACCCCTTGTATCAAAAATTGGGATTGAGAGACCCTCAACCTAACAATTCTAAACTCACCATGGCGGATAATTCTAAAGCAAAAGCAATGGGGGAGGTAAGAAATGTTAGAGTACAAATAGGATACCAAGCGTTCTTGGCGGACTTTCTAGTGTTAGATGTTGCGGTTGATAAAGAACTACCTTTGTTGTTAGGTAGACCATTTTTAAGAACGTGTGGTGCGGTGATAGACATGGGAAAAGGAACTATGACCATAGATGATGGAATTTTAAAGAATACTTACTACCCAAGGCCTAGAGGTGGTAGTAATGTGGATGACTATGATGAAGACCAAGAGGAGGATTACCTTGGTTGTTTTGAAGTAGGGAGAGATGAAGATGGGAGGCCTAAATTTGGGCCATGCACACCTAGTTTCTTTGACATAGAGGACGAAATGGAGAGGGCTCTAGCAATGGAGGCTTATTTTAATCCATTTAAAAACATCTTTGTGTTTAATAAATTGACAGATTTTCTTGGATCTTTACCGGTCCAATTGAAGAACTTGGAATGGGGATCCGATGGTCCTAGCATTTACAAACGAGAAGATGGAGATGGTGAATGGCATTGCAAATTTGACATCACATGTCCTAGCGGAAGGAACTTTGCAAGAAGTTTCAAAACTCAAAAGACTACTAGGAAGCTTTCGAACAAGTATCGTGGAGAAGACATTCTTAGAAACGAATATTTCTATGGATGATGGAGAAGGATTGCAAGAATAAAGCACCTCTTGTGCTATTAGTTTGTTTCACATTTTCTATTTTCATGCAATTTTATTTTATGTTTCTTAGGTTTCATGCATTTTTACTTTTTAATAAGACTATCGTTATGTCATTTTATAGTTTTATCTATTTGAGTGATTGTTTGTTAGTTATTATGAGTTAAGTTAAGTTATTAAGTTAGAAGTAGAAATAATGACCAATGTTTGGTAGACCAAGTGTGTTTGGATACATATACATACAAAACAAGTGTTTTTGAAAAGACATAAACTAGTCTTGGCATTGCAAGAACTAGTGGAGAAAAATCAATTTCTTACAACTGATTCGGTTGGATGCTCAACTGATCGGTTGGAATTGAATATATAAACCCACAATTTCAAAAACCCAAGAACACACACACACACAATCCACCAAAAGTTGGGTCATTCAATTCGACCATAAGAAGTGTTTTGAAGGTTACAGGAGTGTAATTAGATCATCAATGGCATCAAGTCAAGTAAGTTATGTTATTAATTTCATTCAATTAAGTTTTAATTCGGATTATTAAGATTAGGTCATGATTTGGGTATTTTTGAATTAATTCGAATTGAGATGTAATATTTTGGGGATAAGTGATTAGATACGAGTAGAATGCATTGCAAAAAGAATTAGATCAATTGATTAAGTTTTGAGTAAGAATTGATTGATGGAATTTTCGAATAGAATTGGGTATAATCTTTAGAACTAATTTCTTTGCAATTGATGAATCCCAGATGTTATATGCTTGTTAATTAGTGATGTAGGATGGTACATTGTTAATTAAGAACACTTATTTGAAAGAATTAAGTTGATGATGTTCTTGAGTTCATAGAATCATTAGGTTGATGCATTGATGTGTTATGAATCGTTGTTAGAAGTGTTGGGAAGTTAGAAGCACCCTAAGATGGTCAATTACAGGTTAGAAGAAAGATTGGATTGAATGGAAAACGTTCGGATTGAATTTGAAGTAGAAAAAGTTCACAGAACGACCAGCCGATTCGGTTGCGGGCACAAACCGATCGGCTGGATGTTGACCAAAGGACCAACCGATTCGGTTGGTGGGCAACCGATTCGGTTGGTTGCTACGGAAAAATTGTGACATTTTTGAATCGCGTTTTCTAGTTTCTAACTTGATTGGTATTAGTTCTTATACTCTTATAATGATATGTTTTGAGTTTTCTTTCAGGGAAAAAACCCGTTGGTTGGCAAGTTTTTGAAAAGGCACAATAGGAAGAGGATTACTATTACTTTGAGGCCCGAAGCTAATGAGAATGTGAAGTTCTCTCATGTCCAAGATAAGGATGAGAAGAATGCATACAGGTAACGTCTCTCGAAATTGCAAGAGAGAAAGGTTGCTGTGCCTAGGTTGATCAATTGGGACTTGTTTGCGGAGTATGAATGTGAGGAGCAGTTGTGAAGCATGATGGTGATGACTTATGTGTATCCGGGAGATGGGGATACATTTGAGGATCGTTCGTGGGAAAGAGCATTTAGCATAAGGGAGAATGTAGTCAAGGAATGGTGCTTGGAATTCTTCTCAACCTTCTACTTTAATCGGAAGGTGAATGATGTGATTGAAGATGTTTGTGTTTGGTTTAGGCTATGTGGTAATGAGCATGCTTTCTCTTTACCTAATTTTTCGGCTGTTCTGGGGTTATATACGGTTGGTGAATTAAATCATAGGTTGTTTGGACCACACTTCGTGAGTTTGGCTAGGGTGTGTAGTGATTCAAAGATTCTTGATTCTTACTGGAACCGAATTGGAGATCCTTCTTGTTCAAGGAGGAATGCATCAGCGATCAGAAACCCGTTGCTTAAGGTTTTGCAAAAGTTGATTTCATGGGGATTATTATATAGGCATGGGAATCAAGACAAGTGCACCCAACCAGATTTGTGGACAATGAAGTTGATGGAGGAGGACAAAAACGGGAACGCGGCATTGATCATTGTCGAGTACCTTTCAAAAATAGCACCTGGGATTAAAAAGCAGAGTGATGTTTGTGGAGGTCACTATGTGACCGTGATAGCCAAGAATCTTGGGTACTATACTGATGTGGAGTTGAGGAAATGTCGGGGTAGAATGGATAGTGAGATTTGGGATGCGGCTAGTTTTGGAAAAGCGTTTGATAGGAAGAATAGAGTTTTGGGAGCTTGGACTGAACCGAGAGGAGGGGCGTCTTCAAGGGCTTACATGGAAGCACCTTCGCAACCTCCAATGGGAAGTTTCTCGGGAAATAAACAAAGTGGGTTCGTTAACTCCTATATGGTAACAAGCTTGAACGTCTTAGGAAACGTGAATTGTATGTGCGTTAATCGATTTTAAGGTAGTATTTCATGCGTAGGTTCTATCGGTGAGCTTATGAATAGGATACTTGACGTATCGTCATAAAGTGAGGTAGGAGCCTTATAGAGTTAGGGAATTGAACCACTCCCTACGACTTGTTAGGAATACACCCGTCATCCAGGCAAACTCAACATACTAATTACATGGTAAAAGATAGTTAGGGAGTAATGAAATCTAAGTAAACACTACTTTCCCCACCTAGCCAGTTTTCTTAAGTCTAACGTAGATGAAACATTCACCCAAATCACAATCACAACATACACATCACATGATAATTAATAGTTAGGTTTCATTAGATATAAGCAAACACAAGTTAATTTAGCCTAGCATGTTGAAGGAAAGAAAAGCACAAACATAGATCATACAACACATAGACATATTGTATGGATTGAATGAAGACTTATCTTCGATTAAACATGCAAGTTAGAGGGGTAAAAGTACCCTCTAAGGTCTGTAATACACGAGCTAGGGTTTAACCCTTAAGTTCTCCACCAAGTTCCTCTTCTAAAACAATAAAATTCGTCCTATATATATAGAAAATACGGGCTGACGGCGTCAGCCCAAGGTGTGACGCCGTCACGCCGACGATTAGGGTTTTGTGATGGCCTTCTTGACGTTGTCACGCCGCCTTGTTCCAGATCTGACGGCCTTCCCTGACGCCGTCACCAGACTAGGCCAAAAATTCTCTGGCCCGTCATGAGTAACTTCCAATTTCTTCACTTCATTTGTTCCTGACGTCGTCACGTTGAAGCTTGTGACGCCGTCACCTTCTGTGCACTTTAGGTTCTTTTGAGATTTTGTTGTTTTCCGCACTTTTTCACTCCGAACGCCCGAAAATGCTTGTTTTGTGATTTTCTCCTCAAAAGTACCTAAAATGAGAAAAGAAACGACTTTGGGTGAAATCCTATCAAATAATATACGAATTAGGACTCAAACTGACCCCTAAAAACGTAACATTTTTCGTCTCATCAGTAGGCATTAATATTGCTAAACCGCAACGACACATCACGCTCGCATCAAGTTTTTGGCGCCGCTGCCGGGGACTGAATTGTTATTATCTGTTAATCTGATTAGTATTTTAATTAGGTTTTTCTTTTTATTAGATTTTTAGATTCTAACCACTAACTTGTTACATATTAGATTGATTGCATTCATTGTATAATTTGCATATTTTACTGTTTTTGTGTGTTTTTTTATTTTCTGTAATTTTTTGTTTGTTTTTATTTTTTTTATTTTCTGTAATTTTCTGCATAACTGCTGTCGTTGTATTGTGCTGATAGAAACGATACGGTGCATCTGTTTTCTCAGATGCGGCGTATTGCGTTTTAATAATTTTAAAATACAACGCATTTAATAATTCGAATAGGACGCATCTTTTTCCCAAGATACGGCGTATTCTGTTTTTAATAAGAAATTTTTTCGAAACCCTAACGCCATGCGACGCATCTGTTTTAACAGATATGGCATATTTAATATTTAAGTTAAAAACAATTTTCGAATTATTAAACAGAAGCGGCGCATTGATTTTTATCGATACGGCGCATCCACTGAATCAAAAATCTTGTATTTTGAAACGTAACGAAAATTCGGCGCATTAGTTTCTGCTAATACGGCGCATTTAATTTTTATAAATATAATTGATTTTTGATAATTACGTTGATCGTTTCACTACTCTCGTGCACAAGTCAGTTTACTTTCAGGATAAGGACGACTTAAGCATTACTATGAAGATTACATTCTGGACCTAACTAGAAATTCTAGTTGAAGTGATCATATCTACGATAACTGAAAACTTGCAGCATACAGTAAAAATAGGAATAAACTCAATGAAGGTAACATTGAGTGTCTCAAATTCTTTAAAAATTAGAATTCCAGCTGTCCTTTATAATAATTCACTTAGCATTAAGTAGAGTTCTCTACAAAACCTCTCTCAAATATTTGACGATAAAAAGTGACTTGTCTTTACCTAAATCTGATTATTACATTTGCATGTCTGTAAAGAAATTTTTTAAGAATCGGGTTACTAAAAAGTGAAATTTGCATGCTAAACATTGATATAAACCTCTCTTCTTATAAATTACCTAAATGTAAAAACACCGAATTCTACAACGAAAGTTGTGATTTCCGTAAAAATTCTTCAGACATTGTAATTTGCAATATATCATTAATGAATCATAATCTCGGTTTTATTAAACTTAAAACAAAATTTGTTTCTAACCATAGAATAAATTATTATTCACAAAATAATGAGATTATAATTCACAACACTACGGTTATACCTTTTACTCTTATTTTGAATTTATTCATACCAATTGGTATACCGTTTGACCCCAAGTTGACATATAAAGAAAAGTATTGCAATGACCAAGGTACGTTTTCTTATCTGATTCTCTGGGGAAATGACACGGCGCATTTATACTAAAAATGCACCGGATCAACAACATTAACTTTATAATTGACCAATACGGCGCATTATGTTATCAGTATGCGCCGCATTACCTACTCTTTCTACGAGGTAGATATTATTTTAAGATACGGCGCATTACTTAGCCGTAATACGCCGCATCTACGATG
Organism: Artemisia annua; assembly: GCA_014162995.1. Lineage (NCBI taxonomy): Eukaryota > Viridiplantae > Streptophyta > Magnoliopsida > Asterales > Asteraceae > Artemisia > Artemisia annua. The sequence continues at coordinate 16,296 of LBNU01024284.1, read as the reverse complement.
GTCTATATATTGCTGATACTCAGCAACCATAATCACTTATAACTCTATCATACAAAAAAAAACATAAAAAAATTATTTTCTTAGATGGGCTATACTATCTTATTAATTATCGGTCAATTTAACACCAAAGGTACTAATCCTAATCTATTGTTGTTCTATTCTTATTATTATTTATTGTTATTCTAATCTTTAATTTTTATTGAAAATTATAAGTGGTACTATGCTTTAAATTTTAATATAAGTGGAATATTTTGGTAGATCGGGTAAATTAGTTTTGGTAAATTGATTATTAGGACTTAGTTAAGCCGATCGGTCTATGGAAGATTTTTGAAATCAATTACTCTAGTGATATTACATACTTTGGTGCTGGCGACTGTGAATCTGCTGATGCATAGATACGGCGCATAAACCTTCTAATATACGCCGCGTCTGTTAGTTGATTGACATTACAGCCTAATTCGAGTTTTTCTTTGTAGATGACTATTCAATGCAGGAACATTTGGACAAAGATCACTCTTTCGAAACAACTTCCTTCGGGAATTTTGAAACACATCATGTTAGGGATACCCTAACACAACATTGAGCACTCACGTGGAGTCATCAACGTCAATGCTTGGAACAATTGTGTGCATTGAAAGCGGTTTCACCAGCATTGTCTGCGACTCTAAAAGAGTCAGCACGATTCTTCCAAGAACTTTTGATGTGATGATTCCTATGATGTTGTTTCAAATAACAAGTCTCGATTATACGCAGGCTTGTTAACTGCAACGAAGAACCATCACACATTGATGGGATACAAAGGCTGAAGATTGAAGACGACCTTATCTAATTCATTTTTACCTTTGTATATTTATCGATATTATTAACCTGAATATTACTTGATTTCTAATATCAATTTATTCATGATGTTTGTTTGATTTTTGATCTAGCAAGACTGGCATTCAGTTCAGCATATCTAAGCATTGGAGTTATGGATATTGATATCAGATTTAACCATACTATGAAATTTATAGCAGACTGTTAACAGTCTGTTTGGTAACTACATGCGGCGCATCTAGTAATACATATGCGACGCATACTATCTTTTATTTTCTGTTATTTTATTCTACTTTATTTTATTTCGTATTAATTCCAGGATCGATACGACGCATCCTCTTCCATAGGATGCAGCGCATCGACTGACCTGATGATTTACAGTTTTATTTTTTTCAGTTTTATTTTTCTAACTACTAATGTATTATGCAAGTTTGAACCTTCTTAACTCAGGTGTGTTAAAGTTTAGGTAGTATTATAGATTCCTATACTTTCTGTGGAACATCGATGATAAAGCGTAAACGTTTCTCATCGACAAGAAAGTAGATTTTTGCTCATAAACGCATAATGGACGATCATTCCGAGCAAATATCACGGGAGTTTTTCTATTCTAATTCTTTTATTTTCCAGTTTTTAACCTTTAGCACAAACAACGAGGACGTTTTTTAACTTAAGTGGGGGGATGGAGAATTAGAATGTTTACTTGTCCCAAACTTTTTCAAAATATGCTTAAAATGCGCTTAATATACCAAAATTTAAAATTTTTTTTAGCATTTTTTTGTTTAAGTCTAAATTACATAACCGCACACATAATCTTATTTCTTCAAAAGATTAAAACTTTAGTGTGCCGGTGACTTGTAAACTTTAGAACTTGGCTTGTATACTATTCGAGACCACCATAATGAGTATTATTGATATAATTGGAGTGACTTGTCTAACTTGGTAAATTTCTAGGATTACACATTTACACCCAAAAAGCCTTTATATGTTATGTGATATTAACTAGCTACACTGGTTAGTTAATCCCCGTATAAACCCTTTTGTTTACTCTCACTTTTAGAGTAAGATACCCCTAAAAAAACCCGCAGAGCCATTCCTTTCGTTTCTTACACCTTTGTTAAAATGTTTCGTTACACCCTTACACCTTAGCCTACCCTGTAGATTAAAATCCGTGGTTAGTTACTTTAGGCAAAGTGTGTTTCCTTACATTACCTATGTTCACGTGCATAATTCATTATCGTTGGTTAAGTCGGGAAATTGCACAATGCAATTGGAGTGAAAGTACATATTATATAATTTTAGTTTATTTTTCGTGTGTTTACTACTTTCACTATTACAGTTATTTCTGAAAGTTATGAAAAGAATGGAAAAATCGTGATTGAAAAAGTTGTGAAATTTTACACATGTCAAGAAAAAATCGAAAAAATCGAGAAGAAAAAGAAAGAAAAGAAGTTGGAAGTTTGTTTTAACCAACTTATGTAAAGTTTTGTATTAAGTGGGAGATATCACCACTATTTGTTGTATTATATTTATGGATTGAATGGGAGTTGGCCGTTATGGGAACGCCAACTAAGGATTATTCTTTGTTTAAGATTTTATTGAGTATAATTCGTGTCTACCTAAAGCCTGAGTTACATGAGTCAAAAGCGTGAGTTATTCAATGATAAGAGTCTTATTCATGGGATGGTTGGGAAAGTAATTAACCACACATAGGATTTTCATTTATTTGTTTTGTTTATTTTTCATTTTACACCAATTTATATCCTAAATGTTATCCCTACCCAACCGTATTGTTATATTCGTCGTTAGCATTCGAGCATCCGGATATGATGATGGCTAAGTAAAAATATTGAATGTATGAATAAGGTAGTGACCATCCGAGTATTAGATTAATTGACTAACGCGCTAGCGATCTAGTGTGTGACTTTGTGACCATCCGTTATGCAAATAACGCATCAGCAATCCAAGAAGTGCACTAGTGACCATCCGTTAGTTGAAGCATCGAGGACTCACGCTAGCGATCTACTAAGTTTGTACAGGAGATGTTTGAACGAAGTGATAACGCTCAAAGTTAACATGTTTTTAGAAGCGTTATTGTTGGTTTTCATATGGAAATTGGTCATATTTGTATACATTTGTTACTTAATCGTGGAAAAGTGTTTATACATGCAAATATAGCCAAAAGCAGTGAAAAGATGCTTAAAAGTGAAGAAACGAAGTGATCATGCTTGTTGGGGAAAGATTCGAATGGAAGAGAAGGATGAAATTAACGCATGGACAAAGGATTTGATATAGACGAGCTTTCTATACATATTTACCAAAGAAATATCAAGTTCTAATGTACCAAGACATGCCACGAAGAAAGGAAACACATGCGAAAAGAATCGGCGAAGAAAAGTCAAAGAAACAACATAGTGGAGGCATCCAGCCGATCGGCTGCAACCCGCAACCGGATCGGCTGGAATTTGACCAAAAGACTCCAACCGATCGGTTGGACCTCTAGCCGATCGGTTGCTGTTACAAAATTGCATTTAAAGGTGTATTTACTCCCCATAATCATTGGTGGCTGATCATTTCTGGTTATTAACTATCATGGGACGTTTTTGTTTGGAAGAGAAGAGTTATGAGGCTATATAATGAGTACTTAGCCTCTAGATTATATGTACCACCTTTTATCAATATTATTGTTACATTAAAGTGTTACTAGTTCATTTTCTAAGGTTACTAAGTGTGAAAAACGTCAGAAAGAGTTGAGTAAAGTCTCAATCTTTGGTTTGAGTTGGGAATTGTTCACTAGTGTGGTGAATAGTTTATCTAGAGTGTGGTTGCTATAGTTCCACGTGATTCTTGTCATTGTATATAACACCCCCATTTTCAAGACGCCCAGCGCGAAAGGCGACATGGCGGTGCTATATATCGATTACATCGCTACAAATATAATAAAACAAGTTTCATACAAGAAATATTTAATAAACGCTTCACCTTAAAAGGTTATTTAACTTTTACAAGAGCGTCCCAAAATAGTTTACAAAGGGTTTGAAAGATACCACTGGATAAAAAAAGTCTCATCATTTTAGTACATGATAAAAATTTAAACATGAGCCATCTTGATCGATGAATCATTTCCTTGCGCGGGCCCATCCAAGCCCCTGAGGTTTACTTACGGACCTGAGATAACATGCTAAAAGTCAACAATAATGTTGAGTGAAATTCATAGAGTTTAGTATAATAAAATTGAATACAAGTATTATTCATCGGCGGGGTGCTAACAAGTATGATCGCGTACTTGTCGGGTTATCACGATTATAACATAGATTGCTCATGAAACCGAACCGTAACCAAGTTTATTCATTTGGCCCCGGTAGGGTAATATTGCCATTACCTCATATTCTCAATATATGGTGACCGTGAAAGATGGGCGCCCTACCCATTCGCCCAGGCGCCTGGTCAATGCCCAATTATGCATATCATAAATATTAGCGTTCACACAAAATTAACGGCTTCATGATGGGGACGTAATAGGCAAGAGACACCACATGTTTTATTAATCATGTATCGGGTCAAGCCCATACCATAAAGCTACTTGTATTCGTTTGGTAAAACTGCATGTATCCCCTCGCGAGGTTTATCAAAAACATTTAAAAGAATAAAAGCGAGGCTATTAAAACTCACCTTAAGTAGTGAGTGACGAGCACGAATAAGGCAATCTTTGAAGAGTCAAAGCGAAATTAGAAATGACCATAACAAGAAAACGTGTCTAAGAGTATGCCAAATGGAATAAGAGAATGGGATGCACATTATTATACTTGATTCATACAGTCAAGGGATTGTACATAAGGGTTTTCACAAGTCATATGTTCATGGTCCCAAAAAACAGCAAGTTCCGGAGTTGTTTAACCCACACATTTCCTTAGTTTTTACTAGTGGCTGAAAACTTTTCCCGAACTTGTAATATTATATTCTATGATCTTGCAAAACCGTAAGTCTAACTTTAAGTTCTATACTCCATTCTCTGCAAATCTCCTAGAAGTACTGTAAAAATAATATACTCAAAAATTGCAGGGTCTCAACCACTTTTTATAAATTTTTTTTCAGACCTGTCCAAAAACAAAGTTGTTATCGAGACTGAATTTTACGGCTTTACCGTATTGGCCGTCATTTGAAATCTACAGGTCCAATAAAGGTTGAGGTCCAATTGGAGGGGATAGCTCTATTTGTCTAGTACAGACGATGTTTAGTTTTCAAAACGTTAGGAGTAAAACTTTGATTTTTGCCCCGAATGCCAACAGCATACAGAATCTGACCCTTTTACCATAAAATTCATAGTTTAATCATCCTAACACTTCTAATGGTGAGCCTTTTTGAAAAATGAACCTGAGACATATACCTAGCGTCGTGGTATAATTTTTACAAATTTATAACCCATTGAATCATGGTCTTCCATTCCAACAATGCAGCCTCTAAAATTTCTGCATCACAAAAAATTCCAAT
>LBNU01024283.1:83003-102637 GCA_014162995.1 Artemisia annua | reverse complement strand
GCATGGTTTGCCAAAACTAAAAGCTATATCACTAGACATCTGCATACAGTCAAGTACATCATGTAATTTTACTTGAATAATAAAATATAATGTTTAATCCTAAAAGCATTTCTCCTAAAATAATATGGTAGGATTAATAACATATATACATATAAATGATTTTTTATCTAGCCACCAAGTAAAATTGTTAAAACATGTTAACTGATTCGTTTCCTAATCGATAATAATATATAATCAAAACGAAATTTTAAAAACCCTGTGCGTGCACAGGTATTATAACTAGTTGGTTATTAATATATTTTACACTCTGACCAAAATAAGATATAGAAGTAAATAGAAACTATTTTACGCCCTGATTGGTTTAACAGCAAGGGGTGCTTGGTAGGATGTTTTGAGGGTGGGTAATGTTAAAGGTAATAAAAAATAATGTTTGATTGTTATATAATGGAATGACCATTACCAAATAGTGGTAATTGACCATTACCCAATAAATTGGGGGAATGCTTTTTTCTCTCTTTCCCTTTCCCTACAATATCATTATCATTACATTTCTCTTTCCCGAGTTTAAACCAAGCACACCCTAAGTATTGCTCTTGATGTAACTAATGATGGCGATTTTTTTAACCCTAATTAACCATCCCATCGTTTCATCCAGTCTGCCGAATCTTCTGTGTTTCTTGCAACGATTTGTAATAAAATAGTGATTCTCTTTCGTGGTTAATCATTATCTTGGACCAGATTCGTTGGTGATTATACAAATTTTAGGGTTTTGGTGATAATCACTATTAAGGCTTCAAGAACGTGTGAAAGCATACTATTTTATCGATCCACTTCTGCAAGCATCATCTTGTTTACTTATTGAAGCTTCAAGGATCGTTTTCATATCTCTATAAAGAATTAAATCTGATCGATTCAATTTTTGACCGATTAGGGTTTTTTGTTATTAGGGGTTTCTAAATTCGTTTTTTGCGTTAATGAAGATTTGACGCTACTTGTTTCTTCTTTTCTGCTGTTAATGCTTGATTAGTGTTATGAAATCTGGTTTCTTAGATTCGGGAGGAGGTGGAGAGAGGAAGAAAAATAAAAAAATATAATAATTCGGGTGGTTCGTTTGATACTCTAATTGGTCGAACGAGTGCTTATGATTTTGAATACCAGCTTTCCTAAGCTGGGTAAATTGGCATCTAGGGTTCGTGTGGATTCTCATGGTACTTGGTTGGAACCTGTTGTAAATGACGAATCGGTGATTTTGTCCTCGAGAACTATAGATGTTGCTGATTGTGGTGTGAATGTTGGGCATAGTGGTACCATGGATAATTGTGATACAAATGAGCATGAAAAGGTTTCTTTTGAACCTGGTACTATTCCAATGAATCAACTATTGGAATATCTAATCTATATTATCATTTGATACGTTGCGATCTAGCAAGCAAGCTTGTAAACCACGGATCGTTGTCCCAACGAGGGTTGAATTGATCTTGTCACTCGACTCGTGAGTTATGTGAGATGAATTAGTTTAAAAGTTTTGATTTGGTTTTAATTATACTACGAAAGATTTGTTTAAAACTTAAATGAAATAAAGAACAAGAGTAAAAGAAATAAGTGGAACGATAAAATAAAACATAAGCTAAGTGATACGTAAAAGAAATGAAATTAAACTTGAAACTATAAGAGAAAGAAATAAATAAAATGTTTTTGGAGTTTAAGTTTTAATTAACTAAAAGAAAAATTAAGCTATAGAAAGGTTTAAAGATTAAACGACTAAAGTTAACGAATAAGAGAGAAAGTAAAATAAGTCGTAATAAAACTAAAAAGATTTAAAGAAATTTCGACGGAGTGTCGTTAAGAAGAATTTAAAATAAGACCTCACTCGTAGAAACGATGAGGAGATAAGAAGCCAAGCCCGGCTTATAAGAAAAATAAAACTCGACACAAGATAAACTAGAAACTAGCAAACTAAAATGAAACTCACGCTAAATGACGCTAAATGACCATACTTGCAAAAGAAAGTGACACCATACTCGCAAACTTTAAGAACCAAACTCGCAAAGTATTTTTGATACTCGCAAAGATGAGTTGCCAAGTTGAAACTCGCAACAAAAGATTGCTTACTCGCAATTTTGGAAGTGAAACTCGCTAAGGAAAATGTACCATACTCGCAACATCCAAACAGCCATACTCGCTGAATACAAAAAAAGATGATACTCGCTAACTAGTTATATGTGATACTCGCTATTGTTTTAAAATCCCATACTCGCAATCGAAAATGATCCATACTCGCTAACTTAATTTTGATACTCGCAAACTACAAGTTTTTTAATCCCTACTCGCTAAACATGGACCATACTCGCAATACCCTAAAAAAAACTTGTATGGAACTTATTTTTTACGTGACAAAAGATTAAAACGTGATAAAAACTAATAGAAGATTAATAGAGAAAAAGTTTGAAAGACAAAAAGCTTATAAATAAGCTTTAATAAGCTACGACCAAGAAACCAAACTTACAAGCCCTAGAATTAATAAAACCAAATAAAAGCTTAAATCTAAACAAGAACTAATAAAAGCTTTTATGAAAAACAAGTTTTAACAACTAAATAAGCTAAAGTAAGCCACGAATCAAACAAACAAGCCCTAGCCCATGAGCTTATTCATTCGAATCAATTGTAAAACCATGCAAAGGTGACAACAACTTATAAAAGCTTATATGAAAGATTAAAAACAAAGCTTGCAAAGATTAAACAAGAAGATTAAAGATGAATTGAAATAATGCTTAAAAGATTAAACATGTAAACTAAATATGCATAAATAAAATCTACACACACGTATTAAAACTAAAATAAGGGCTAGCTTCAAAATGAAGCTTAGATTGGAGTATTTATCAAGCTAGGGGGAGTCTTTAGTTTTTCACTTGTATATACACTTTTGGCCCCAAACTTTTACATTCATGAACAGATACATAAACTACATTGACACACTTAATATAACTTCTAAAATTAAACTTAGGCCCTTGCTAACTTGAGGTAGCGGTGTTGACGTGTTCTCTCTAAAAAGTCGTCCAATCGATGTAAAAGTGAGTCACGTGTTGCTCGAGTTTTAGGAAGCCTTAGGTTCATGATGATATCGCTTAATCTTCCGATTAAGTGTCTCGTATTCGAGGTATTCATTGAGGTCTTTAAATAATGAAAACGTGCGTGCACGGGCTTTTCTTAAGTAGAGTATTCATCTATTGCTTGATTTAGAACTCTTTTCCAGGCATGCTCGGGGTGCGTCGGTTTTTAGGTTTTTGGGTTGCTTTGTTCATGTTGTTTCTGCAAGTATCCTTACCTGCACAGTCATAAAACAAAAACACGATATCTTTGGCTTTTAACGTTAGTTTTTGGTCTAATAGAGCCTGAAAATGGTGAATAAACGGTATATGAATAAGCACATACCAAAATCCCCCAGACTAAGGTATTGCGTGTCCTCACGCAATGTAATCACGTCACACCTTAAAGATAAATAATTTCACACTTCTCTTTACTAACTTTGAAAAGTAGCAAAACGTTCAAGAGACGTACGAAATCATTTATTCCCTAAAATGCCCCGGTTTTCCATTTCTTACTATGTACATCATATATTACACTACTTTAGCTTATGACGGTGTGCTTGACTTTCATTATCTTTCAATAACGATTAAGGGTCATAGAGCGAGAACACGATTCATAGAAAAGTGACCGATTGGATAAAATTTATCGTCCTTGATTTTTCACAAGCTCCCAAACTAAGCGTAAAAGCGGATCATTGTTTAATTACAAGTTAGATGCCAACGCTACTCATGGAAGTTACTCGTGTACCGCTTGCTCCCATNCAAAATCCCCCAGACTAAGGTATTGCGTGTCCTCACGCAATGTAATCACGTCACACCTTAAAGATAAATAATTTCACACTTCTCTTTACTAACTTTGAAAAGTAGCAAAACGTTCAAGAGACATACGAAATTATTTATTCCCTAAAACGCCCCGGTTTTCCATTTCTTACTATGTACATCATATATTACACTACTTTAGCTTATGACGGTGTGCTTGACTTTCATTATCTTTCAATAACGATTAAGGGTCATAGAGCGAGAACACGATTCACAGAAAAGTGACCGATTGGATAAAATTCATCGTCCCTGATTTTTCACAAGCTCCCAAACTAAGCGTAAAAACGGATCATTGTTTAATTACAAGTTAGATGCCAACGCTACTCATGGAAGTTACTCGTGTACCGCTTGATCCCATTTTCCTATTTTTGTATCTCATTATTTTATTTTTGTGAGAGAAATGAATTTCTTCATAAGCATCTCGTTTCGTAGTTTTTAGTCCGATAAAGATACCAAATTCATACGCTAAGTAGTTATCGATCTTCCCTTAAGAAGGTCTGCAAGAGAAATGTGGTCCACATCAAGGATATTGGATACATACAAAGACTTTGGAATACATCAAAAATAGACATAAGTTGGCGAGTACATTTCACGTGCACCTCATGCGTCCGATCAAGGATCATAACATGCACCTCACGCGCGACCAACTTTAGTCTTAACACTAGAACTCATGATCCATAAATCTTCAACATACATCCTTATTTTTTTTTTATTTTTTTTTTCTTGCCTTAGTAACTTCTCAACTCCGAACCTTCACGGTTTCAATCCAAGACCTACCGCCAACTGCTAGGGTTGGAATTTAGGATCCAAGGCCCGATCTCAATCCGAAGTCTTAAAACACCTTAGCTCATACATAACAACGGGCTTTAGGGTAGCTCCGAAACCACATGCGTACTACGCTTATACAACGATATACAATACAACTTCAACTAGCGTGTATCCATGATGTGTACCCAATTTCCCAAGCAAAGATTCTCTTAAGAAGATAAAGAACTACTCATCGGCTAAACCTAACATCTTTAATTATTTTGCACAGATATGGGGTGAAGCAATTTTGTGGGAACAAAAAGACATGAGTACCTTCGATGAGCTTTAAAGAGATCCAACTACTCTATGCTTAGCATCTAACTTCTAAAGAAACTCTATCATTTCACGTTCTCCGCAAATTTAAAATCTCAAATAATGAGATCCGCGAATGCTTAGCCGATAATCAAGCCACGCATATATAAAGTAAAGTACGGGAGCCGACAAAAGAGTAGCTCCTTGTGTACAAAACTAGCAAAAGCTTTTGTGATCATCATTGGTTAAGGGAACAAGCTAGGGCTCAACACGCCCGGATCAAGTCAAAATTTTTATTCTCACTCTTACCTAGTAGGAAAGTCAAACGCGGTGTCAAAACTTTTATTCTATTTTTTTGCATAATTTTTATTTTATTATTTTTTTTATTTTTTTTTTCATTTTTTCTTTGGAATTTTTCAAAATTTTTCAATTTTTTTGGTTTTTGAGGAAAAACGGGGTTGCGTAAGTAAACGACAATAGTGAAAGTGCTAGGTCAATCAAATCGAAGATTCACCCCCCCAGACTAAAGATAAACATTGTCCTCAATGTTTAAAAAGGTAAGGGTAATCCTAACAATAAATCTAAGGCCGTTTATTAAGTATGCCAAAGATACCATTAGTCGATAAGATTTTGGATATACGATTTCCATTCAAGCATCAATACATGGGACTCGAGTGGAGATGAGACGATCCACGAGCACGAGAGTCATCATGAATTGGGTAAATCCTGCACAAACACAAACAACCAAGCAAACACAAGATTGGAAGAGGTCTCCCTCCTCGCGTTACTTATTAGAAACTAAAAAACATAGATGGATAAGCATGGGGTGCCTCCCACGAAGCGCTTGTTTTTAGTCATTGAGTCACTAAGCTTGACTCTATCCCCGAATTAGTTGTCCTTGGGGAAAGTTTGGAGATCCGGGATCACCAATGGTAGATCCCCTCCAAAGTAGTGTTTTAAACGATGACCGTTTACCTTAAAATGTTCCCCATTTTGGTTAAAAAGTTCAACAGTACCATAAGGAAAAACTTGGGCATCGGTAAATGGTCCAGACCAACGGGACTTAAGCTTTCCAGAAAATATTTTCAACCTTGAGTTAAAGAGCAAAACTTGATCACCGACATTAAAAACACGATTTTTGATTTTTGAATCATGAATCCGTTTTGTTTTCTCCTTATAAATCAAAGAATTTTCATAAGCTTGATCACGAAGCTCATTCAACTCATTCAACTGGATTTTTCGGTGATCACCCGCGGTTTTTAAATCATAATTCACATGTTTTAAAGCCCAGTAGGCGCGATGCTCTAGCTCAATCGGAAGATGACATGCCTTTCCATACACGAGCTTGTAAGGGGTACAACCAATTGGTGTTTTATAAGCTGTGCGGAAGGCCCAGAGTGCATCATCTAACTTGTCCGACCAAGAAGAACGATTCTCACCCACGGTTCTTTCCAAAATTCTTTTTAGACCACGATTTGACACCTCGACTTGACCACTAGTTTGAGGATGATAAGCGGTACTAAGTCGATGGGTAACACCATATTTTGACATAACTTTTGAAAATTGGTCATTACAAAAATAAGTTCCACGGTCACTGATAATAGCTCGAGGTGTACCGAATCTGGCAAACAAACTTTTCAAAAATTTTACAACCACTCGGGCGTCGTTAGTTGGGAGAGCTTTGGCTTCGACCCATTTAGAAAGATAATCGACCGCCACGAGGATGTACTTGTTTCCTTTTGAAGATGGAAATGGTCCCATGAAATCGATTCCCCATACGTCAAAGATTTCACAAACTTGGATGGAGTTTTGAGGCATCTCATCCCGCTGCGAAATTTTTCCTTGTCGTTGGCACGCGTCACAAGACTTCACCAGGTCATGTGCATCGCGGTAGATCGAAGGCCAGAAGAAACCGGAGTCAAAAACTTTTTTAGCAGTAAGATTGGCACCATGATGTCCCCCTGTGGGGCCATTGTGGCATGCCATCAAAATAGCTTCGGCCTCTTTACCATGGACACATCTCCGAATAATTTGGTCCGCACAAATTTTGAACAAATAAGGGTCTTCCCAAAAATAATGTTTAACATCTTTGAAAAATTTCTTTTTGTCCTAGGTTGACATTCCTTTTCTTATAAAATTCCCCGCATGGTAGTTTGCAAAATCGGCAAACCATGGGGTACTAGAATCACCAAGTGATACGCTCCCTAGGGCCTCGAGAGGAAATGAGTCATTGATATCCTTTTTCTCGAGCACGCCTTAGTGAGGATTTTCAAGACGGGACAAATGGTCAGCAGCTAGGTTCTCCGATCCTTTTTTATCTCTAATTTCAACTTTAAATTCTTGAAGAAGGAGAACCCAGCGCATAAGTCTTGGTTTGGCATCAGGCTTGGTCATCAAGTATTTTAGGGCTGAATGGTCCGTATACACTATGCATTTCTTTAAAAGAAGATATGGTCGAAATTTTTTAAAGGCATAAATAACTGCCAACATCTCTTTTTCAGTTGTGGTGTAATGAAACTGAGCACTATTCATGGTTTTGCTTGCATAGTGTATAGGCCGAAAATATTTGTCCTTTCATTGCCCCAGGACTGCCCCGATTGCATAGTCACTTGCATCACACATTAATTCAAAGGGCAAATCCCAATCGGGGGAAACTAAAATAGGAGCCTCCGTTAACTTCTTTTTAAGGGTATTAAAAGCATCAATGCATTCATTGGTAAAATTAAACGGGACATCCTTTTCTAAAAGGTGAGTCAATGGTCGGGCTATTTTGGAAAAGTCTTGTATGAAACGTCTGTAAAAGCCAGCATGACCGAGGAAACTTCGAATTCCCTTGACGGTCGTGGGATGAGGTAATTTTGCGATAACATCAACTTTGGCTCTGTCCACCTCAATCCCGGCTTTTGAGATTTTATGGCCTAGGACTATACCCTCTTTAACCATAAAGTGACACTTCTCCCAATTCAGAACTAGGTTAGTGTCTTCACACCTTTGGAGTATTTGTTCTAAATGGGAGAGAGAAGACGAAAATGAATCACCATACACATAAAAATCATCCATAAAAACCTCCATTGTCTTCCCGATCATGTTTTGAAAAATAGCGGTCATACACCTCTGGAACTTGCCTGGAGCATTGCATAAGCCAAAGGGCATACGACGATAGGCAAACGTCCCATAAGGGCAAGTGAAAGTGGTTTTCTCTTGATCGGGAGGGTCAATGGGAATTTGAAAATAGCCAGAAAAACCATCAAGAAAACAATAAAACTCATTCCCTGCAAGTCGTTCAATCATTTGATCCATGAAAGGAAGTGGAAAATGGTCCTTTCGAGTTGCTTCGTTGAGCTTTCGATAGTCGATGCACACTCTCCAACCGGTTACGAGACGTGTGGGAATAAGCTCATCATCATCATTCGTCACGACAGTCATTCCACCCTTCTTTGGCACACAATGAACCGGGCTAACCCATGAGCTATCGGAAATGGGGTAAATCATCCCAGCGTCGAGGAGTTTGATAACTTCATTCTTGATCACATCATGGATTTTTGGGTTAACCCGTCTTTGTTGTTGGATGGACGGCTTGGCATCGTTTTCAAGTAAAATCTTGTGGGTGCAAAAACGAGGGTCTATGCCTTTAATGTCGGAAATGCGCCATGCGATGGCATCTTTGTGTTTCTTAAGCATATCAACGAGACGGTTCTTCTCCTCATCTTGAAGGTGTTTGGAAATAATGACGGGCAATTTGTCGGTTCCTTCCAAGAATGCATATTCAAGATGAGGAGGCAATTCTTTAAGCTCGAGTTCTGGAGGCTTTTCGTTAGATGGCTCGACCTTTTTGACTTCTTCAACATGAAGTTTCTTCGGAGGGAGAGGTGAAAATGGATCTTCATTCAAAAGTTTTTCAAGCATAAGAATGTCTCCCTCCGGATCATAGTAAGAATCATCACTATCCGATAATGAAGATGTATCGGTAGAAAGAAAAGCATCGACTTCTTCCAAAAAGAAATCACCTCCTTCGAACGGAGTGAAAGAAGGGGAAGAGTCGGCAATTATGGGTTGAGAAGTAGAAGAATTATCTTGGGGTGAAGAAAGAGAAGAAGTGGGATTGCCACTTGAAAATCCGAGTATCTCTTGAGAATACTCATCAGAAACTTCATCAATGACATCGATTTTGCTGATGGTCATGGGTTCATCGGTGGAGGAATATCTTGCTGTTTGGTCCAAATTAAACGTAACGGCTTCATGACCATCTCGCAAGGTAATCTCTTCATCGTACACATCAATCAAAGCACGGCCCGTCTTTAGGAAACCTCGTCCGAGAATGAGAGGAACCCTTGGATCGGGATCAAAATCGACGACAACAAAATCAGCCGGAAAGTGAAATTTTCCCACATTGACGATGACATCTTCGGCTATGCCTTTAGGACGAGAGGTAGAACGGTCGGCAAGCTCGAGTGTCATGCGTGTCGGAGTCAAAGGGGGTAACGACAACTTCTGCCAGACGGAAAACGGCATAAGGCTAATGCTAGCACCTAAATCGGCTAAGGCGAAACATTGAACCATTCCGGGAAAATTGCATGGAATTAAGAACTTGCCGGGGTCTTCAAGCTTTTCGGGAAGCTTTTTAAGGAGCACTGCCGAGCAATTCGCATTCAAAGGTGTAGTCGACATTTCATACAATTTATCTTTATTATTCAACAAGTTTTTAAGCATTGATGAAAACTTTGGCATTAACACAACAGCATCAGCAAGACTCAAATCAAAGCGAATGTCTTGAAACATCTTAAAGAACTTTTCCTTCATTATGTCATTTTTATCTTGACGTTTTTGCTCATTAAGACGAAAAGGATATGGAAGACTTGTTTTAACTGGTTCATCTTGTTCAAAAACAATTTTCTCTTTTCCTTTTGAAACATTTGCATTTTCATTTGACGGTTGAACCACCGGAGGTTGGATATTTTCGGTCCTTCCTTGGTGAATAGGAATTCTCGTATCCGTTGTCACCTCGGTTGCACGGTCTACTACCTTTGAAGGAGGAGTATAAGAGGTAGTTGGAACCGTTGGTTCTTTGTAAGAAACGCCACTGCGTGTTGTGATCGCCTTGACATCGCCCCTCGGGTTAGCGATCGTGTTGCTAGGTAAAGAAGTGGTACCCGAACCCGAGGGTCGATCATTTAAACGCTTGTTTAATTCAGCCATTTGATTAATCAACATATGATTCATTTCCTCTTGTTTTTTAATTTGTGCCTGCTGACTTTGCAAAATGGTTTGGTTGTTTTGATTTTGACGAAGTAATTCTGCTAACAACTCATCCGTGTTTGATTGATTTTGCACAACACCTTGATTCTGGTTAAAAGTTTGCCCACGGGCATTGTTATTGAAACCTTGACCTTGATTTTGAAAATTATGATTCCCATGATTAAAGTTTCCATAATTAGCACCTTGATTTCCAAAATTACCATGATTACTTTGAAAATTCTTGTTTTGATTAAATCCTTGATTTTGATTTTGAAAACCTTGATATGCACGATTCTGATTTTGATTGACTTGATTACCATGACTTTGCACATTTTGGTTTGGTGGCGGATTATTAAAACCTGGTGGTGGTGCAAGAAAGTTGGTGGAACGGTAGCTGAGGAGATTGCGGTCACCTTGGGGTTGGTAAGCGTTACAACCCATGTTAGCAGCGTACACATGCTCGTTAGAAACGTTACAAGTTGTTGGACATTCGTAATATGCATGGGGACCACCACAAGTTTCGCAACTTTGGTTAATAGCATTGACGGTTTGAGATGGTTGTTCTTTGTTTTGAATAAAAAGTCCCATTTGTTTTGTAAGAGCAGCAATAGCAACAGAGTTTTGTTTGTTAGGGATAACTTGAGACAAAACATCGTTATCCTTGTTACTAGCACTTGACACTTGTGTTTTGCTTCGTGAAGTTCGCACTCTTGCTTTGTTTTCAATGATCGTGAATGCATCTTGAGTATTTCGAGATAACAAATTACCACCAGCAGCAGAATTGAGTGAATCTTGATCAACGGGATTCAAACCATTATAGAACGTATCGATTTGATGCAATTCAGAAAACCCGTGATTCTGACACTTTTCAAGTAACTCTTTGAATCGATCCCAAGCCTCGCTGAATGATTCATCGAAAGCTTGTTGGAAACGAAAGATTTGAGTACGAAGATTTGAGGTTTTTGAAGGTGGACAGAAATGGTTAAGGAACTTGCTAGCCAAATCATCCCAAGTATGAATCGAATTGGGGGGTTCTTTGTCTAGCCAAGTACGAGCAGCTCCTTTGAGAGAAAAGGGAAACAATTTCATTTTGACAACATTATAAGGAACTTGGTTGATCTTAATTGTTTCAGCAATGTTGGTTATGTTCCGAATGTGAACATGAGGATCTTCGTGATCAAAACCATGAAAGGATATACCCGAAATGAGATTGAGTAATCCATGATTGATTTCAAAATGATTTGCTTGAATATCGGGAATCACAATGGCTCTCCTCACACCTTGGAAAGGCGATTGGAGTTGTTCCTCCATTGGACGTAAATCAAGAAGAGGTTGGTTACCACCCACCGGCGGGTGTTCACCATTGTCTTGTGCACCGTTGTTGTTGTTGTTATTCATCTCGGTGATGGAATCTTGAGGATCACGTAACTCGGGTACGTTCCTTTGCTTTCTTCTACGACGACTTCGATTAGTAGGCACTTGAGATGAAGAAGAAGACTCGTTCAAGTTAGACTTGGAACGAGTGATCATACAAATCAAAATAAAACAAAGTGAAAAATAAAGTAGAAAGGAAAATCTTTTTGGTTTTTATAAGTTTATAAAAGAAAAATGAAAAATATTTTTGGTTTTTATAGGTTTTATAATTTTTAGTTGTTTTTATGTTTAAGAAAAGCGTTAACTTCTAAAAGAAGGTTCTTCAAATCACAAGTCTCGAACGACGAATGACTTAATCTTATCAACCGCTCCCCGGCAGCGGCGCCAAAAATTGATCGTGAAAAGTCTAGCAAGCAAGCTTGTAAACCACGGATCGTTGTCCCAACGAGGGTTGAAATTGATCTTGTCACTCGAGTCGTGAGTTATGTGAGATGAATTGGTTTAAAAGATGTGATTTGGTTTTGGTTATACTACGAAAGATTTGCATGAAGTTTAAATGACATAAAGAACGATAATAAAAGAAATAAGTTGAGCGAATAAAGAAAACATAGAACTAAGTAATAAGTAAAAGAAATGAAATAAGGTAGAAATAAAGAAAATGTTTTTGGAGTTTTATATTTTAATTAACGAAAGGAAAAATTAAACTAGTAAACGTTTAAAGAAAATAAAACTAAAAATAAAGTAAACTAAGTTTAAATAAAACTAAAAGTTTTGAAGAAATTTCGGCAGAGCTTCGCTTAGAAATAATCTAAACAAAACTTCACTCGAATAACGATGAAGTAAGAAAAGCCTAGCTCGGCTTGAAAACTGAAATTAGAAATGAAAGATTAGTAAACGAGATTAGACTCAAAAGTAAACTTGAAATGAAACTCGCTACATAAAAATGAAACTCGCTAACTAAATATAAAAGAACAAACTCGCTAATATATATTGAAAACACTACTCGCTAGGGCTTACAAGACATACTCGCTAGGTTATTATGAAGTAAAACTCGCTAAAGAAAAGAAACCTTAAAACTCGCTGAAACTTAAATTCAATACTCGCTAGCTAAGACACCAAACTCGCTAGGAATTTGGTCTAAACTCGCTAGCAACCAGCCAAGCAATACTCGCTGGAATATTAGCTTACTCGCTATCTTTTGGGCTAGATACTCGCTATCAAAAATAATGGTACTCGCTAACTTTTAAAACTGATACTCGCTACAATAAAAGTTCATACTCGCTAGAACACTAAAAGCATACTCGCTAAATGGACTTTGCTACTCGCTAAAACCTATGATACTCGCTAAACTCGAAATAAAATACTCCTACTCGCTAAACCCTAAAAGCATACTCGCTAGAAACAAAAAAAATAAGCTGGAACGTTTTTTTAACTTTAACCAATGATTTAATCTATTGAAAATCTTATGAAAACTTTATAGAAAGCTAGTTTTAATCACGAAAAATCTTATATATAAGCTTACGACTCCAAAACAAATCCTAACCCATTCTACAAACCAAACGACTCCAAATTTACATGCAAAGGTGGTAGAAAGTGTTATGAAAGCTTTTATTAGATTAATATGACAACTAAATAAGCTCAATAAGATTGAAAGATGTAAAAGAAAGATTGAGATGAAGAGACAAAATAAGCTAGGAAAGATTTTAAGACATGAAAATAATAACTTGCATAAAAAGAAACTTACCCTAAGACAAAATTAAACTAAATCTAACCACCACAAAATGAAGCTAGGGGGTTCTATTTAAAGGAGCCAAGGAAGCTTACCTTTTTACATTGTGTGCACTTAGCCCCCTAGTCTTTTACATTTCATGAAAACTAAGCGTAAACTTCAAATACAAAGCTACTAAACTTTCTAAAAATGAAACTTAAGTCCTTGTAACTTTGAGGTGATGTGTTGACGAGCTTTCCAAAGATCTTCAAAAGCATAAAAGTGATCACTTGCTCGGATTTAGAAAGTGAAACTTCATAATCATATTTGAGCTTTGATTAAGCGTCTCTTGTACTCTCTTGAGCCTTTGAGAAATAATTCGTCTTCACGGGCTTTTCACAAGTAAATTTCATCTTTAACTTCACTTTCAAACTCTTTTCCACATCTCGTGCTCGTTTTGGGCTTTTAGGTTGCTTTTCATGATGTTTTTGCAATATCCTTACCTGCACAGTCATAAACACAAAAACACGATATCTTTGGCTTTGAACGTTAGTTTTTTGTCTATAATAGTCTAATAATGGTGAATAAAAGGTATGTGAATAAGCACATACCAAATACTAGGCAACCCTAGCATTTCAACCACCTATAAAAGGTAGCCTCAGTACACACTCCGAGGTATGACTTTCTCACTCATTCCAACACTCAGATATTTCTCTGACAACATGAGTACTTACTCTCACGCCGGAGCTTAATCGTGGGGTACGTCCCCACGGTAAGGCTAACGGTTTACCTTTATTTGTGCAGGGAATATCACTTCTTACTTGGACCAGTGCATAAACCTTACAGCGGACGGCCCACCAAGGACGGCCCGCTCCGGACTAAGCTCAATTCTAACCCAGTCACACTTTTTGCACTAACATTTATTATTAACTGACTACATTAAATAAACTTCATATCATTAAGGGCAATTTAGTCTTTTTTTTTTATTGATTCCATTCTATCCTATTATACCAATCATACATAATTAATAATGCTTATAAATTATTACATTAAATCATTTATTTTATTACATCGTTTATTTCATTCATTTAACATTTCATTACATTCTACTAAACGAACCCTTATTATTATCTTCTGAAGAACTAGCTATATAGAATGTTCAATTGCTAATGAACTTCTTTCATCAAACAAAATTTAACAATTTCCTATTGTAACCCGCCAACAATTTAACAAACTCAACCATCACTATGACCGAATTCTCAGCACTAAGGCCAGAAAAAGTATCAGCCTCGTTTGAAGAAGCTGAGCCACCACCTGCTAGATCAGAAAGTGCTCGAAAAGTTATGAAAGGCACCTTTTGTTGATAGCAAATAAGAGCCACCCCGGCGCTTTCCATTTCCACAGGGCTAATGTTGAACTTGTTGTATAAGAAACTTCGATAGGCAGCATTGTCGAGATAAATGTTTGCACTTGTTCCTCTTTGCACAGTGGTGACCTTCGGCGTGGTGGATAAACATGTTGTAGCGTTGATACAACCTTCCAATTTCATTGTCTAGCAATAGCAGGTAACTTTGAAACGTAAGTTCAAAATGGTCTAAGTGATTGAATGTAATTCATACGAAACCACAAGCCAAAACATTCGTATTTTGCTAGAGTTTTTAGAATTGCATGAAACAGAATAACTTTAGCAACAATTGACGGACACCAAATAACCTAACCAACAATTTTACACTAAGCCTTCATAGCAAAATAAATTCTCGCACGACAAACAATAAGACCATCCGCAATAAGCTATGAAGCACGTGTTCTAAGCCTATGTAGCAAGTGGAAGACTCAGTCATCCCCTGTTAGGGTCACCCAGAGGAACGCGTCTTTGATAGAAAAGAAGCAACACTGATGTAGCAGTGATGACCACGGTCATGAGGCTTCCTCATTAGACTTGGTCTAATCATTAAAATACGATAGCAAGCCCCACGTTGCAGTCACTGGTTATGAATGTTTTAAACTATATGTTTTCTCATTGCATTATTGATAGAAAATTTTATAGCCAATATAATAATAAACATGCTCATTTTAAAAGCTTTGGAGGTTTATTCGTCACTGTCTATCTTTGTCTAACATATTTGTTTTCATATCTAAAACTAAGTGCCGTAATGTATTTATGTTGCTTAATATTTACAAACAAGAATGGTGATAGTATTTAAGCTAATAAGCTAATCAATCAAAAACTGAGTACCACTATATATAGGCCAAAAGTCTTTGATTTATACCAGAAAGTATAACAAACTAGTCTTCATTTAACTAAACGCTTTTAGAATTATGGTAATAAGACTCGTATAAAGATAGAGAATGAGAACCTCAAGTGTTTTGGAGAGAGAAAAATAATTGGAGTCAACAGGGATCCAAAATGCTTGTTGAGTTTGCTCAGGAGTGCCATCCACAGGATAAACTTCTTCTGCTTGGTACCATACATTATTCAACAAGTTGTCATCACCATTTGATGAATATGTTGCAAATTTTAAGTACCCAATTTCCCTTGTAAATCCACCATCTCCTTCAAACGGCAATGGATTTTCAGGCCCATCTCCATACCTCTACAAGATTACATGCATTAGATTGGAATAGCACCATACAAATATAAATTTTGCAATATTCCTTATAAGGTAGTTTCAACTACCCATGTTTTCATTTCTACTATGGCTCAAGGGGTCGATGAAAGTCGAAATTAGTTTTGGCATGTATGTCAACACTGCACCTTACATTACTCGAAGCTAAAACTAAAACTAAAACTAGTGTCATGTATTCATGACTCGTATAGTACCATACGAGTCATCAATACATGAAGGTACGTAGTTATGCGTACCTGCCAATTCCACATAGCGGAATGGGACCAATATTCAGCAATTGTCACATCTCCAATATGTAAATTTGGATTTGCATTTCCTGCTATTCCATAGTGTATCACACCTTCTATCTCAAACAAACTCAACAATAGTTGAGTTGCAACAGCGGCATTCACCTAGGGTAAAAATATATATATTCACTAATGAGTCGTATAATACAATTAACAACCAAAATAAGGTACACGATTTAAACATACCAATCCCATTCCACTCATTACTAGAATCACTGGTTTCTTGTGAATTTTTCCGAACCTAAATCTCCTTCCTTTAAACCAATCCCAACGTCATTTATCAAAAAATATGTTTTTTTCGACAAGTTAAAGAAATGTTATGAAGAAATAGACGACATGTACGTACCTGCATAATCGATAACGAGATTGGTAGACTTGTATTCAGGATTACTAAGTAGAGGATTCATTTCAAACAAGTTGGGAATGACCAAGCCTAAATAACGGCCCTTTTTATTGGCTTCTTCAACCATCTTTTTTGTAGTTCCATGTAGTGCACCATTGGCTTGTTCTTGAGATAAAATGAAAATAAAAACTAAAACATATATAAACGTGGAACATATATTTCTAAGCATTTTTGTTTTCTGTAACTGGTGAAGTAAAAAAGAAGTGTTGATGAGTAATTGAATTGGATTGGATCAAAGATGGGATTTTATGGAAGATGGTCAAAAGGCCAAGTTGCATTTTAGCTTTTTTTTAATTTGAGCAAAGCATTTAGCATTTAACACATGAACATTAATTAATGTAGAAAGTTACTATATTTTTGATAAGGGGTAGGTAGAAAAAACAAAATGAATCAAATAATTGATCGATAAACTGTGTGATTTTTTATTTTCGCGTGCTGGCGGTCAAATAAGATTTTGGCATATTCGTCCGATCTCTTGTATAATAAGAGAATTTGACAAATTGGAGAAAGAACCTGGTATTAATTTACAATTGCAATAATGGGAGTAGTGTTGTAAACAACCCATGAATCGTTCGATAAAAAAGTTTGTCGTTTATTTATTAAATGAACGAACATGATTTTACGTTCGTTTTGATAAATGACCGAACATGAACAAAAGTCGTGTCCATTCATTTATGTTCGTAAACGTCCATTTACGTTTACTAACGTTCGTTTATTTTCATTTATTTGTTTTATGTTCTTATATCATATTTTTTTAATTGTATATTGTTAAAACTGATTTAAACAAAACAACACTTATAAAATAAAGAAATAATCTATATATATAATAAACAACGCTTTTTTTGAAAACTTGACACCTCATTAATGCCACGCTGGCACTAAATGCCACGTCAATTAATCCATGTCACCTATTCCACGTGTAAATCCACTGGTCAAAGAAATTGAATATAGATCCGTATTTTTGGTATTTTTGGAATAGGTTGAACTCTTAATTTTATAACTATTAATATATTTCTCCCATTCACTACTTTGTTTGACTAATTCTTAAATGCAGAAGGAAGTTACTGTATATTCAATTTTCTTTTTCTTTTCAAATTTCAAATGATTTTGAGATCATTATTGATATAGCGATTGACAAGAAGAGACTTCAGTATCTATCTACTTTTTATCAATTAATTACGTTTTCTTTGTTTGTAGTAGTTCAACATTTGTGATGTGCTATCAAAATGGCTTCGTTATTAGATGAACATGCAGTTTTTTATTGAGTGCATGTGGCCATTTCTCAGCAAAAAGTTAGTTTTTCTTTATGCTTATAACCCAATGACCTCTTTGTTCTTGTATATATATATATTTTGTTGATAATATAATAAAGATGTTTGATTAAACATGTTTTACGTGTTTATTATTGCACAAATGTGCAAATAAATGGTGCTTGATGAAGTGTTCACAGGTGTTCGGTCAATTGCCTTAAAGAAACATCTATCAAAAGTGTCAATTTGCGAACCAATTTGGGATAATGATTGCTCAAAATTCTAACCCCTGTTAGTAGCTTATTTTAAATTGCACATGTACAAATTGATTTTCTAAAACTGTTTGTTCAATGTTTATTATTTTAACCTTTTTACTTATAAATTTGTGATTGTTTGAATTACGGTTTAAGTGTGTTGCCTTATTATTAGGTAACAAAAACCTTATTCTTTGTAACTATTGTTTCGACCTTTTGGCCAACAACGAAGTATTTGAAAGCAATTATATCCTTCTAGATCACTTTCCTACTTTTTTTTTCTTCTCTGCTTGATTTTTTTGTTCGTGTGAATGTTTTCAGTTTTCGGTGCTTTACTGAAAGCTTTTCTAACTTTGGTATAAGTTTTCTTTAGTTGCCTTTAAATAGACCGGTGTTTAATTGACTAACTACTTCTTTGGGTGGCGTTGGATGTATTCACACCAAAAAAAAATGGTACGTACATTTAGTCTTCTGACCGTACAAAGTTATATACCACCAAGGCCACAATACAATTCTACTAATATATTTATTATGAATGATAATTATCATAAAAAATGAAAATAGAATATGAGTCTATAATGGGCCTAACTAAATATCCTTCCTTGATCACTCATATTATTGTTTATGATGAGAAATCAAATAATTGACCTCCACCTAATGATGCAGTCAATTTGTTCTTATTTTAAGGATGCTCAAAAGTTGCTATATGTGTTCAAAGGAACTAAAACAATACTTCTCAATGTTTATTATTCATTTAGTCTTCTATTCGTGCCTTCGTGGACATTACTAATACTTAAAAAATGTGTATCGTCTCTTATACTAAACTTTAGAACCTCACGTGTATTTTAAGGGTTTTTCTTTCAACTATTTGAAGTGCATGAACCTGCATTTTGCAAAATTTTAAGATAACTCATGATCTCAAGTACTTACAAATTGCTAATAAGTAGACGTTAGAACGGGTTCGGATCAAAACGAGTGATTTGTTTTTGAAATATTAGTTGAGTAAGGTTGACCCACATAAATTATTTAGTGTGACTACCAATAATGAAAGAACTTATATTTATTCCAGATAAAAGATGTGATGGAGAGTTGTTATCTTATTTGGTGGCAATGGTAGATTAAAAAGTACCTTAAATGTTATTCGCTGCAACAATGGGATAAATATGTTGTTTATAAGATTATGAATTGGCTATCTGTGGACTAAAGAGTGGAGGTGTTCAAGTTTATGTTACTGAAAGGTAGTGATATGTTTACTTTCAAAGGATATCATATACCAAGCATTATGGATCCTTTAATTGAGATTATGAATAGGTTCATGGTAGCTAAACTGATTTATAGTAGGATTTTTGGTCAATGTACAAGAAATACCCTTTTAAGTGTGTTAATACAAATATCGCCTAAAAACGTTATTTATATTTTAACGATCTTTGCTAAGTTTTGTTAATGACAAGATACAAACTTTAGCTTGTAATAAAACATCACTTTAGTTTCTAAGTCTTATATAACTAAGCTTTGCATTTCTATTTAAACAT